>JAFMSR010000565.1:0-49984 GCA_022818135.1 Saxidomus purpurata
GCCAAATCATTGGTGTGAGAATAGTATTCTACTCTTAGTCCATTCAAAATGGCTGTGAACAACAAGGCCACATAAGCCGATACAGTCTTGAACGTTTTACCGATTGACATTCGCAATGTTGTTTACTAAGCAAGTGACAAAAGAGCTTGTAGCAAATTGACTTTTGAAGCATCTCATAGTTGATCCGTTACACTGTTGCCATCATATGATACAACTGCAGAAAGTTCAAATAGTTTGGTCTGAAGTCAAGTACGTTTTTGACCATGTCTTTGTCAGAGTCAGAATTGCCTGATTCGCGAACGAGCTTAAGATTTTGATGTATTTGGACATATTTGATGTTGTTGAAATAGCGTACGGGCAGCATCCCGTCGTGCGGCTCTGTGAGAGATAATCTTTGCCATACATAAGCTTCTTGAAACATTAAGCCGCGAGTCACATTGGACATAAACGGTAATCGTCCCCATAACTTAATGTTTACGGTTGTATCAATATCATCGAAAGAATATGAGCATTGTTTCCACTCGTACAGTGGATACGTTACGATTCGACTACTGTAATCTACATTATACATGGTTTCATCAATAAAGAAACAAGCAACATTTATGACTTAAATAACCAATTTTGACAATAATTAAGCATCACGATAATTTGTAATTAACTGAGACAACAAACAGATGAAAATCACAATGATTTTGCTTACAGTTAATGCACAAACTGGGAAAGATGCTATGTATCAATCCCCGTAACAATTTCCCAAACAACCAAACGATGTCTTTTTAGAAAGTTCCCAGCATTTCTGAACACGGCGAACAAAGCGTTTACATTTTTGATCAGATCAGTAGAGGCCAGAAGATAGTTATAATTCCTCGTCCACTAATTAGAAACGCCCTTCTTCGCGGCAACACTGTCATCAACATCAATGATGCTGAAAAGTTCTCAACCGTTTGCTCTACCATGTCATCGAATAAGTCTTGGCTGTTTTTTGAAAGACTTCAAAATGTATTACATCCCGCGATGACTGCCGATTGTATCTCAGGCGAAAGGGTAGGAAGCTCTCTGGCACATTTCTCACCACATGCGGGGTTTCGGTCGAGGTTGCCATCTCAAATGTCTCGCTATAGCTTACGAAATTTCGGCTACCGAGCCATATTTGTACTCTCGACACGCATTAATAAATTCTATAGATCTCCTAAGAAATCATCCTATGAGTTCAAGATCAAATCAATGAGATAGGCATGTCTGCCACGATGCCGAAACACTTTTCTGTTTAGGGTACCAACATCTCGAAAACATTTTATGTGTTCTTCATACAACTCGTCTCTGTCAACCGTTGCTGGTTTTGTATCGTAGCGTTTGATGGGCTTCACACTGACGTTGTCAATGGCATCGGATGTGTAACTCCTACAGTGCAAATTATACGATGTGAAAGCACGATTGCTTGTAGTCAGCATTCGCGAGCAAAGCATCTTTCAATGAAAAATCGAATAATATCTTCGTTCGTATATCCGCGTTCTTCCTTGTGCAGGACTGGTATAACAAATGAATCAGGAAAATCACATTTCTCGGTCACAGTTTTTTGACTTGATGTTCAGTCTCGTAGAATATCCTTATGAGATCATCGTCTGTTTAGCTACACTCTTTGATCATTCTCACATTTTGCCTAAGGGAAGTTTGTAATCCGTCATCATACATGAGACATGTGTTCAATGAAATTCTGATTTTAATCACTGATTTTGTTTTTGAATTTCGACTCGAGTCATCGTTAAATAGAGTCACCATAGCTGGAAAATTTATCATCGAATATGAAATTTGACTTCTCAATATTGACGAGCTTTTTGTAGAAGGGTTTACGCGGTAACGGCCGTATCACGGTCGCGGTAAAGTGAACTACTCAGTTGTTTTTACACAGGCAACGTTTTGAAATCACTTATATCGTAGACTGATATGAAGCCAGTTTTCTGCATCTCGTCTCTGAACAGAACTTGTCTGGTTATTGGTATTTATAAGATAAATTAAAGACACGTCTGATGAAAGACAAATGATCCATGTAGGTTTCTAGAGATTGAATAGGCTTAATAGTTACGCATTCCTTGTGAGTAATTGGAATCTCCTGGCAACCAAAGCATTTTCTTGCACGAACGAAGGAGTTATGTATCAGCATGACTGAAAGAAAATGTTCGACTCGGTTGTAAGAGAAAATACAACGGTACCGCATGTCCAATCTTCTTAGAACCAAACACGATTGTATCACCATACGATGCCACGAATTTTAATTTCTACAAACTCGCATACTTCGACAATGATGTTCTATCTGTACAAATCAGAAACTTTCTCCGGTTAACATGATACTGGCAACTTCACATTGTTCGGTATTATCAATGAAATATAAACAGAGATCTGTCTTGATCGATATACTGTCCTCTAAGTCACGACATGATTCGAGAGTGTCGAGCGAATATGATTTTTCCTTGATCGTTTGTTTTCAAAATGGACGTTAGCAGTAGGCAGCGGTCGGATAACTTTCCATCGTATACCGTATTATTTGAAATGTCCAGCATAGAACACCCGAATGTTTCTGCTTGCTGATTTTCATACTAATTCATATTTATGTACCTGAATCTTAATCTGTGGTATACACCGTTTCAATTATTCGGTAATTTGAATTATCTGCCCTTTGATGACGTCATGCGGGGATGCGCCTTTAAAACGAGATAATGGCGCAAGCGTGATTGTTGACCACTGCATATATTATTTCATCGAAGGAACGCTAAATCTAGGTATTTTTGTAGCTTTTACAGCTTGAAACTGTAGACATATACCGTATAGAGATAACTTAATTGAAATCGTAGTGGAATGACGAAGACAAGTGAATCAAATGTTTGCGCGATTTAACCGGAAGCTTTTTAATACTTCAGGTTTTTAGCGACTGGTGATATGCAGTTGTAGATATGTAGCAAAACCAGCTGGTACTACAATTGACTCACATAAAAGTGTTTACTTTATTTATTAAGAAATCTACAATAAAGAACAAATAAAGGAACTGCTACAGAAAAGTTTGTCTTTGCTAACATCACTTTTCATAAGTGATTAAATGTCTGGCATGAAGAAATCATTTTCAGTTTTTACATCATCAGCAGTGATGCGCACCAGGGCACAGTCTTTGCTACTTACATTTACATTATTCAAACAATTATTTTACTATTCTAAGGCGAAGACATTTCTCTCTCTTTTGTTCAGATCATAGCAGGTTCCAAATTGTCAAACCAAATTTCCTACGTGTAGGTGGCAACTGTGCAGCCGCTTTAAATATTCTGTTTTTGTTTGATAATATTTGGAGTTTCCAAATAGGGAACAGTCATCCACGGCGTTGGGATCTCGGACACAAAATATTTAGTTAAGAAAACAAGTACTATGTATTTCATATTTATAATTAATTTGTTTAATCTTTTCATTATGGGAAGGGCCGTTTGCTAAGTTGAAAGAACTTGTGGCCCGACAAATTGCATTTTGTTTCGTTGTGTATATTCGCATTGTATTAACATATGTGTTTGTTGAAAAATAAAAGATGATTAAACTAAACTAATAATCTGTTACTCTTGATTTGTAAAATGAGACAGATCTAGTAATATCAATGCGTAACAGTATCGCTTCTTAGATTTCATATTATATTTCATCTCAGTTAACACTAGTTTCACACTCAACCATAAATTCACATGAATGCTACATATCAATAACTGGTCACCAAATTTGTCACTAATTGGTTAGCTGTTTATGTGATCACTGGCCATTTCATAGGGGTTTTATGGCACTCTGTGTATTGTACATGATTATGCCCAAGGGCATTTCGTGGCCACCTGATGTTTTATGACATGTACACTGCAGTATGGCACCAATCACTTGTAACACACATCTTATTAAAATTGACAATGTTATTATCACTAATAGTTCACATTTTAACACGAAAACAGTTTGCTGTATGATGCAACTTTCAAGTTAAAAGTATTTATGTTGCACATTTATGTTGTACCTTTCATTGTAGTTTTCATTTCATAACCTTACATTGTTGAAAAGAAATATTAATAAATTGCATGGAAATGAAAAAGGGTGGTGTTTATAAAAATCAATATTTCTAATTATGTCATTGATTGATAAAACAATAGGCCTTAGTAACATAATTAGTCTAGACATATGGCAACTTTTTACGGTAAACGGACATTATCCCCTTAGCAGGAACCGTCTATAGAGTATTCCTGCCCCATAGCTCATACTTTTTTTTAAAATGTTTCTTGACAATAATTCTCACTAAACCATGCATCAATTACTTTAATTCATGTAAATCGCGTTATTCCTTTTTGTTTATTTCAAAGCAGAACAATTACAGCATCCGTAAACTTTATTCGAAAATACACCAGTTTTTTTCTAAAATATTTCTAAATAATCGCCGACTAAAATCAGAGTTAACATATCTATATATATTATGATTATGATAATTACGTAGAAATGATGTATAAAATGACAAAATCACTACCAATTACGCCGTAAAAAGTTGATTAACCCGATTGATGTTTACGAACTATTACGAAGTAAGAGTCAGTTGTGCAATTTATCATCGTATGACGTCACAGCCGGTAAGGGACGCAACTCTTGGTCGGTAGATTATCGATTAATTGAAAGGGTGTATAACTAAGCCGTTAACTGAGCAATTATACCTTCGGCCACTTTCCAGTCAGGGATTTCAGAACTGTCAAGATGATGTTTTCCCTATTATAGGTGTTTATCAGATCACTCGCACTAATATAGAAACATGTGTCATTCATTATCATATCAACCGATGACTTTGAATTGCACCATTTGCTTACGCAATCGTTCAGATCTGTTGATAGATCTGCCAACACAGAGAACATGCAAAGGTAGAAAAATGTGTTTGTTTTTATAGGGTCCAACATTTATGTTTGTACAAAGGTAGATCTATCTCTTGATAGCAAAAACAAATAAGTTCAATGCAAACTTAGTTTCACAGTTATTCAAAACAATATAATATATGAACTTCAGATATAGTGTGCAGCTGTTTAGTCCAAAAAGATTTACATACTCAGTGACAGATACTGTACAAATGAAGGTATAATCAAACATTTTTGTTTTCATAACTGCACAGCTGACATATCACAGAGCCTTGAGGCACACCACAAACGAAATTCAAACTCTAAGATTGTAGAAATATTGTTTGTGACTGACAGAGATCACTTGTTCGTCAGAGTGTTTTTTAAATAAAAAATTGCTACCAAAGTTTGTACAAAAAAGACAGTTGATAGCAAAAACGCCTGTTTACCAGACCCAAACTTGTTCAATTATGGAATCATCTCTGACAGTATGAAATATATCAAGTCCAATGCTAATCAGATGCTACAGTGCAGAATTTGGTTGTTTTTTTTTTCAGAAGCCATCATCAACAAATATTTGTGTACACGTGTCTCTACAACAGATAAAACTGATTTCTTTTTCACAGATGTTTAATGTCCTGGCAGAAAACATCTCCTTGAGGCACACCAATACAGAACTGAATTTCTAAAATGTCTTGTCCATGATGCTGTGATAATAAATAATAATACAGTTTCAATTTTGTTTTATGTTTGCCTGTAATGTGCTTCAAGCAGCAGTACAAGTTATATTTTGCCAATTGATAACATAGAATACATTATAGTGTAATAGTGTAAGGTGATTATTTTGCAAAGAAGTTAGTGTCATGATTATGATTTAAGCAATTTGTTGTCAGCTTATCTGCAAACAGAAAGCCAAGTCCTACCTTCTGTCACATGTAAATGCCTTTTATAGGACAAAGAAATATGTACTTGTTCATCTCTTCCATTTCAGAATGTTTCATCAAAATAACTACAAAGGCTCTGGCTCTACTGCTATACTGTTACAAGAGGGCACTGTTTAAGCAATACAGGAGAAAACAAACATAACGTTCTAAATACTAAGACATAATCATGTTAAACTATTTATAAAGACTCTCATTTTTCACCAACATAATCAAAGATACTAGTGATACAATGTAAATATTCAATGTTTAGCAAAAAACAACAAAACAAGCAAATAAGCTCAGGTAGCACTGCTTGATGCGAAAGCTTTAAAGTAACACTCAGGCCTGCTGTTTGATTCGAATCCGAAAGACGGCTTGTTTGCATGTCATTTTTTGGCAATGGAACAAATCTAAATCTATTGTTTTTGTATCCTGTCATTTTTAAATATATGCAGCCTGGAGAACATCTACCATGTTCTTCCCAAGGGTCGTCTGTTGCTTTCTAGAACAGCACGTCAACACAACATGCTAAACAGGTCACTCTATCTGCACTGCCAGAATAATAAAACCCAGCCTTTGCCAGTGATACTTCATAGGGATTAATCGGTTTTGACCACTGGTCAAATGTTTGTAATCTGTCGTCATAGAATAGCATGCTCAATTTGGAGAACTGAGCCACAATGTCCATCGTTCAATTAAGGCTTGTCGAAGTGGTATAATTAGACATACTGTCAATTTGATGCTAAAGAGTCTGCTTGAAATTTGAGACGAATTCTGATAGTATTTATGAAAATTAAACAATATTGCTGTAATTCTCATTCAGACATGTTTCAAATAGCAGGAAGTATGCATGTCAGATTGTATCGCCCTTCGGCACACCATGAATTGGAAATGAAATGATTAATTCTATATATATTAAAAAATGGGCAGACAAGAAAAGCCTATGTTGGCCCATAAGCGGCCTAGTGTTGTTGTTTCAAGGAGTTGTATGGAGTTATTCTCTTAAACGGTTGTGAGAAACCCAAGACCTGTTCTTTTAGGCCAGTACAAAAACAGTGCATGGGTACTCATAAGATATAAAGGTATACATCAAAACATCGCTTTCAAGCGGTTAGCACAAGACCCACCTAGTTTAGAAAACAACAACACTTTTCTTGCTAGTCAAATATCATTACTGGATGGTTGAATTTGTTTTTACCTTTCAGTTCTTTGAGATTGAAAAGCAAATACATTGCAACTTATTTGCAAAAACTTGGAGAAAAATGATGCTTAGAGTCTCAGGGTATCTCATGCAATGACATTTTTGCCTTGGGCATCTATCCCTAGCAATGTAGCAGTGTAAGCTTTGTTTTTCGAACAGAGCCAAACGCGAGGAATTGCTTCTCATGGCTTTACTCCTCTTGAGAGGCAGACACTTCAGTTACTGTATTATGACATACCAAAATGGGTAATTTAGTTTGTGTTTAGCTTAGTTTAAACATATTTTATTTCCAATGATAATTACAATATTAAGGAAAATACACCAAATGCCAACAAATGTATGGAAAAAGGGTCAGGTCACAAGTTCTAACAACATTAAATACATTTCCCTGTTTTTGTCAGTAACATCGATGATTTCGGGGGCTTCCTGTTTGTCTAGAAATAAACATGTCGCATATATTCTGTATGATCATAGTAAGATACATAGGAGTCATTTTCTGTCACATTGCATTCCGTGGTAGAGACAATTATTTCAAAGTACGGTACGCAGTTAGGAAATCTGTCATACAAGATGTTGCTGGTAATGTTGTACACAGGACAATTCATTAGGTTAAGCTCATACGATGGAAAAACAAAAATAATATCAAACAGGGAATGCCACGTACCAAAAACGCAGCCTCCCCAAAACGAGCCCCACAGCACCCAGAAGTGCACACCACCAACACACACACACACACACACACACACACACACACACACACACACACACACACACACACACACACACACACACACACACACACACACACACGCACAACCATGCACACACACACACACCACCAACACACACCAGTACACAAAGTAAACACACGAGGACAAAACGAACAATTAAAGGAAGCCTCAGCCAGTCTTGCATAACATCTGGTCTTTTTCACAAACTCTATTTGTTTCATATATTTGCCAACCTTCTTTTAGAAACGTCTTGATAGTATATGCTTTATGTATGTCCATTCTTGATCGTATTTCAGTTCTTATTCAAAGTTTTGACTCTATACATTGCCGTATGATGGCAAACCGAACATCGAATCGCGTTCAATGAAAACACAGCGACCGCTCGAACTATTTACTTCAACGGTCCTTTCTGGATCACATACTCTACAATAACAGTAAGACGAGTTTGCATTTGTCAGTTTTATAGCATTAAGTAACAAAACGCCAAGAAAGTAGAAAATGAGAAACAAAGTCATGATAACTTGTGTGCAAAATATGCACAACGTACATGTATATAGTCGATTTTACTCTCAATCACCGAAACATCATTTCGTTTGCTGTAGTTAGCACAATCTTTTATTTTCACGTTCTTGACAATGCTCTTTATTGATGTCTGTTCGGATTGTAGTGTAGCACCGAACAGCTTTGTTTGCTTAGGTATTTTAGGAACTGGTTGTTGAGGATATCTCGCTCGCTTTGTTAGTTGTAGTTTCCTCTTATTCCCGGTATACAATGTTGCAGCGCGTTTTGTGTTGACAGACTTACTGTCATCATTCGATGCCTTGTCCTTGCACGCAAAATAACCGTGCAGCGTTTTATTCCATAGTTGCTTTCCCTTGACCTTCCTTTTGTAACTTCTTAAGATAATCTAATGATTCGAGCTTCTCTAGCTTCTCATATTTGTGATTCTTATCTTTTTACTACATATACACTTATCTTGTCGAGTCCGCCAGTGTCAGCAATTTCGCCGCGTTGCTACATTCGTTTAAACAGTTCAAAGCCAGGATCTGCTTTGTTGCTGTTCAGTCGGCTCTGAGTGACAGTACGTTTTGCGCGAATTAATTCTATTCTGATCGATGTTCCCATTTTAAAGTACAGACACAATATTTCGAGCGAATGTGTACGCTTGCCATGTACTTGGATTGCGCTGAAGGAGATCTTCAAACAATATGGTTTCCATCTCATCTCTAGCTAGCAATCTATTTAGTTTTAGAGCTGCGAGACCTCGCACTATATAGCCCTCTTCGTTTGTATCCATGATCTTAGCAAAATAGTGTTTTTTTCCGAATATGACAAAAGGCAGCATCACCTTCTCATGATCTAGTTTACTAGGTGGTCCGAATAATTCATTGTTTGGGTCAGGAATGTACATATCGTTCAACTATTTTCCAACACTAGTAGAAACGGCCTTTGGTATCATACATGCCTGTTTGTGGAGATCGTCAGCATACTTGTCTATGTATACAGCGTTTTTGTTAGAAATCTAGCCCGTCTCTGTGAAGAACTATTTTGTGTATGCCTCGCATAATTCGGTAGTTGTCATATTTAGATGGAACACGACACTGTCTGTGTCACCGTATACTACTTCTGCATTTCGTTTCTCTCGTAAGTACCGTATTTTGCAAATCGACTGATGTCATCTTCATATTGCTTCTGCTTAGTCGGTTCTTTAGTTACGTGCACTCGATTAATTATGGTACACGTTGCCACTACAACCCGTCACGACAGGTGGCGAATGAATGCCTTTAGTTGTTCAGTGAGTTCTTGCTTCAAGATCTTTCTTTTGTAATGTTTACAGGAGAGTATCGTCGTAGTCCCTTTTGTTTGTTATAGGTTTCGATTAAACCATCTAGATCATATTCTTCCTTTGTAGGTTCTGTCAGAAATTGTACAAACAAAAGCAAGTGTGTCCGTGTATAGGAATGATTGCCATGCTTTCAGTTATTCTGTCTCGCATTCTCGGACTGCTCTTTCAATGTATGTAAGACGAGGTGAAAGTGAACGCACTTACAAGAGCCATACCGCTTATAAATGCTTTCAATGGTTTTTGTCTTAATGCTCCCTGATTCAAATTTCACAATGAGTTCCAATGTATCCGAGTGCAGTTCAAAGCAGTTGAGAAATACACATCCTGTCGTTTTCTTTCAGTTGTTTGATTTTCATCTTCTGCAGCATTCCTTTTCTTTTGAAAGAATAGTAGAACAAGGGTGCGATCATTGGAGTTATCTGCGTGTTGGAAAAGTCTGAATGTTGAATCTTTGAACTGTATGAGCTAACAATGAAACATTTGTAACAGCTAAAATTATCACTGGTGTTTATCAGTGCAGCACAAATCAAAGAGTCCAGAGGAAATTTGAAAACATCTGTTTTCTTAATAAGCCGACCTTTGAATTCAGGATGCGTGTGTATTTCGTACAAGTAGTAACAAAACTCGTTGATGAACCTGTGCGAGTTGCCATAGACACGTTCGTTCCGATGAAATAGTTCAACTACTATCTTACTGCTTTCTTCTTCTGAGACGTCGGATGTTTAACATCGTTGTCTTGCGGCTGAGATGGTACTGTTTTTCTTATGAAGGTAGTTTTCTGTGGCTTGGAAAAAGTGTTTGCTTTGTTGTGCGGCTTCTTTTCAATTTCTCTAAAGGAGGTCGGTTTCACCGCAAATTCTTCGTTCTTGACTTTAGCATTCGCCGCAAACATAAATGTACAAACAACTACTAGCGTTTTGATAAGTTCTCCTTATTTACAGAAACATAACAAGGAATCACAAAAAGTATTTCAATTTGTTAAATCGAATCAATATCGGCTTGCCAATTTCAGTCGATAGTCCACTTATATATAATGAGGTAAACAATTGAAGAGGTAGAGTTTCTATTCTTTGACAAACACTCCAACACATATATCATCACTCTGAAATTGCAAAAGGTGTCTGTCTTTGTTATCAACATGAACTATCTGATCAAACTGTTGCTGTAGAGAGCTGTTGATATGTAAACAGCTTATTTGTGAACAGTTAACTTTTTTTGATATTGTTAATGATCACTTATTTATCTATACTATTTACATTTAGAACATTTGGAAGCTTATAGAAAATTATATAAACTGGTAGAAGGTTATAGAATGATGGAAACTGCTAGAATATTAAGAAAAATTGGAGATTATTCAAGTAAATACAAGATTATTCATATCCTTCTAGAAAGATGATAAAGTATATATATATATATATATATATATATATATATATATATATATATATATATATATATAGGATTGAAGATTTGTAGGGTTATCTCTGGTTAGTCTACAGTCATTATATGGAGTTACTTTGTGAAGATTCTGCATTATTCTTTGGATATTATTTAGGGACAAAATCTTTGTGGAATACTGAATTTTAGTGTGTGAGGTTTAATTTCAAAGTGCTCAGGAAAATTCAACAACCGGATTTAGACTTTTAAAAGGACACTAATAATTTAGGATATTTGGAACTTTGAATTTATCTTAACTTTGTAATTTGGATTAAATAAATTTCGTAAAGTGTGTTGCTGGCATTGTCTTTCTCGTTACGCCTGGCTCGTAACACTGTATATGTTGACTTCATATTACGGTGACTCTAGCTTGACACGAATATTAAGGTCATGAATGCGCATAGACGATGGAAGATCGATTGGTGACATATTTTGCTTGTGCTTCTTGTAACGTAATTGCTGATGAAGCACATTTCCAAATAGCATCAGTTCGTCTAATCCTGAGCAAACATCGAAAAACGTTGAATAGATCACAATAAGAAAGGAAAGGTAAAGGCCTAAAACGATCGGACTCTTTGGTGGTAGTAAACTGTGCAAACTGGACATTTCCAGACGCGTAACATTGATTTGATTCCTCTCCAACATTAGCTTGAAAACCAAAAACCAAATGACTGTCTTCGTTGTTGCCACTGCGTTATATGTTAAAAAGTGTCGAGTAAAGAATGAAGGGTATTGTTCGATGATGACAAAATTTGTGCCCCAGTTCATATTTAAGATTCATTTTCATATGGAAACAGGTCAACGTTTTCAGTTTCTGTTGACAATGATTGATGTTCAGTTGTTTCATTTGTAGACTGTCGTCTCGGTTTGCCTTGATCAGCCCCTGATTTTGGCACCCTTACGTTTTTACTAGAGAATATATTGTTCCGATCTGACTCGTTGACTACATCAACTGGTAAAAGAAACACTAAATCTAATGTATTTAATGTACCTTTGGATTCAAACAAAGCCATAGTAGACCCACTATTTAGTCCTTTATTGGCACTCGAATCATTATGAGCATCATATCTTGTTTGATCTTCCGTTTTAGTCAATGGTGTAGTAGTAGTAGTAGTATTAGTAGTAATATAAGTAGTAGTAGTAGTAGTAGTAGTAGCAGTAGTAGTAGTAGAGGTAGTTGTATCATTATCTGGCAGAATATATATGGCATGGTCCTCAGTGTCTTGTTTCTGCGTCTGCTCCAGGTTGTTATCGTCTTGCGACAAAGCCACAGTTTGACCGTTGTCAGAGATATTCGATATGTTTATTATGTACCTGTTACATGGACGCCTTTTGGTTCGATTTCACTAGACTCAGAATCTGTGTTGTCTTGTTTCTGTGTTTGCTTCTATTCGGTATCGTCTTGTGGTAAAGCCACAGTTTTTGTGATGTCAGTGTCATTCGATAGGTTTGATGATATACCTGTTACAGGAATATCTTGCGGGTTGATGCTCATGGACTTCGAATCGTCTGTAACTTTACAATGTTGTACATATGATGCGTTTTTTGTTATGTTTGTTAATTCTGTTCTCATTATACACTTTGTGAATCAACCCTTTTGAATATGAGCTAGCCAGCCACTTAAATGCTGCATAGAAGTCCGATTTACATACTTGATTTTGCGGAATCACATCAACGGTACTTCTTTTCTACTGGTGATTTATTGTGTCGAACAATATACGGATCAGTGCAAATTTCACACCTAGGCATACTACAGAATTCGTGGAACAGATTTTCAGCTTCGAAGTCAATGTCGTTTTCGTCTAAATCATCTAACTGACTCATATGAATATCAGCTATGACACAGAAGACATCAACAAAATAACATACGTGCACATTTTCACGAACATCATGGAAGATTCGGGTAATAACTACGACATAATATACATTCTTATAGATTGTATGCTCTTCTTTGAAGTCACGATAAACAGAGAAGTCCACTCATTGATGAAATCGTCGATTTCATGATTGCTTTATTCATCAATTCTTTCCTTGCAATGACGTCGCTGTCTGTCTACAATGAAACGAACATGAATCATATTTTGGTAATTTATACACCAAAAGCATATAAACGAGTTAGCAATGAAAATCCCTACATTTGTAAAACGACTATTCTATATGATTTGCTTTTCTCCGATACGAAGAATGACGAGTATGAACATATTACCAAATGTTCTCACGACTACTGTACCTAAGAAAGAAAGAAAACGTAAAGCGACTCCTGAAAACTCAGATCCCATGGTTTTGGGTCTCTACTTTGACTCGATGACTTTTTTTCGATAACCTTGTTAGACGCCTTTGTAGTAAAACTATAATGTGCTTACTAAACGAAGATCAGTTTTCGAAAGGTAATGATGATTTTAAAACCATGGTGAACATATCACTACTTTGTGAACGTATGCTGCAAACGAGTAAAAAATATCTATGCCTGGGATGTGATCGAAATTCTGCAAACGTTCATGCATAGTTTAAAAAACAAGGTCGGTCTGTCTCAGGCAGTTTGCACACCTGACAAAACTTCTTAAATAGGAATGTGTGGAAACGTGAAACAACGTGTAACCGTTAATTGGTCATCATTGAAAACCAACAACAGGATACAAGTCCGATGTATTTCATTGGCAGTAAAAACAAGCATTAATGGTATCGAGAGAGAGGAAAAACAATACTGATAAACTGATGAATATTGCTTGTTTTGTTGTCGATTTGCTTATTCTATCATATCACACTAGACTCTGAACACGTCATTTTTCTTCCATGTTTTCATTTATAGTAGAGTCAGAAATGTCGTCAAGGCTCAATAACGGTTGTGTACATGTATCATTCGAAGCGTGATGACCTGTTTGCGTTTCTACTTGCTTGTTTGTTTTCGTTCTCTTTCTTCTCTGCATTTCCCACCGTCTCCGCCTTCTGCGCCTTCTGCACCTTCTCTGCCTTAACCTCATCGATAGTCTTGATATCATATTTCTGAAAGACAAAGGTACTTTGCTCTCTTCTGGTTCTTGTGTCGGATAAGGTGGTAAAATCAAGAGTTCGGTTGTTTCAAGTGGTGGAGAAAACGAAGTTTTTTCGCCAGTCAAGATGGAATTAAACTCGCCATCCATGGCTTGTTAAACTCCTTTCAATGTGTCTTCGCGCAACTCCATCAGATTTCTCTCTTTTTTCATTAAGTAAATGATCTGAGTGTTTACCGTCTTCAACAGAGACCTATTAGATTTGATTGTACATGAATATTTCTTAAGGGCATTACCCAAATACTTATTATTAGCTAGCAACAACTGTTCTTGAGCGTCATCAATTTAAATTTCCTAACTGTTGCTTCATAAATCAGTTATAGAAGAGTCAGAAATTTCGTAAAGGCTCAACAACGGTTTTATACATGAATCACCCGAAACCCGTTTGCGTTTCTTCTTGTTTGTTTTCGTTATCTGCCTTTTCTACGGTCTCCGCCTTCTCCGCCTTCTCCACCTTCTCTTTCTCAACCTCATCGATAGTCTTCATAATCACGTTTACGAACGACAAAGTTCGTTTGCTTTCTTTTGGTTATTGTGTCGGAATAGTTGGTAAAACAAGAGTTTGGTTGTCTAAAGTGATGGAATAGACGAATACTTTTTCGCCATTCAATGGAATAAAACTCGACATCTATGGCTTGTTTAACTCCTATCAATGTGTCTTCGCGCAACTCTATCGGATCTCTCTCTCTCTCTCTCTCTCTCTCTCTCTCTCTCTCTCTCTCTCTCTCTCTCTCTCTCTCTCTCTCTCTCTCTCTCTCTCTCTCTCTCTCTCTCTCTCTCTTTCTATTAAGTGATTGAGCTGAGTGTTTACCGGCTTTAACAGAGACTTATTAGATTTTATTGTACTTGAATATTGCTCAAGGGCATTACTCAAATACGTATTATGAGCTAGCGACAACTGTTCCTGTGCGTGCATCAATTCAAATTTCGTGTCATTTGCTTTATAATGCAGTTGTTGAATTTCGTGATCAAAGATACTTGAAAAATGTGTATCATCGAAGAGAGATCGGCACTTTGCTTCGTTAGCCTTTGCCTGCAACTTCATCTTGAGTCTTCTCGACTATTTTCTATTCGTTGTTTACTACACATCCAATTTTTCGAGACAGATTTCAATGCAAACGTCCTACATGTGATTTTTGCTTTTTTACTGGTTTGCTTTCAAACTGAGATTTTCTGCCAGCATCCAAGTGGTAACCAGTTCGATGTTTCCACGGCAGGCGTGTATGTCCTTGCCAAGTAAATACTCATCACCATAGCCACGACCAAATCATTTGTTGAGTTCACACCTTTACCACCAAACTTCTTGTCACTGGGACTGAATTAGAACTGTCCAATGATTTGTCTCAAGTATTCGATCTCTTTCTTACCACTGAACGTGATGTTATACGCATACAGAAAGTATGAAAACCAGATCAGTTTCTCATTGACGTACCAAATATTCTGAGAGAGTATGGTGAACTTGTTTAGCAAAGTATAACCAGCTCTTTTGTTCAGTTGCTTAGTTAAACGATTTTCGACAGGCCTGTAATACAACGAAACACTGTACAATTCAGTGTCTCGGAAAATGTCCTTGAGTTTCGTGAATTTCTGTTCTCCTTTGCATGTTCGTGTGTTCGACGTGGCAACTTTGGCCACATTGTTACTGCAATCGAATATCATCTTTACTATTATTTTATTGACCTTTCCTAGTTATTCCAAGTTGATTAATTTTTGATCTAGGTATAGTATACAAGGCGTGTGCTCTCTCGATAGTCCGCTGGCACCTATACCGCTGGTAGGTGAATCGCAGTAGTTCGGATCAAGATAAATAAACACGTTCTCTACAGTTTTCGTATCTTTGATAGTGTTAACATTGTACCCGCGGTTCGTTAGCAGTCTGTCAGAGAACGAACACAATTTCACACAACCAGAATTGTTTAGTTTGTTCACGGCGGTAGTTATTCCGAGCTAATCCTTTTAACTCGTGTTACTCTGGTGAGTAGGTTTGTCAAAAAAATTGTCTTTCGATGTTGATAAGGTCTCGTTTGTAGAACATCAGTCTCGGACAAGCTGGCTGTTTTGCGACATATTTCAAATGCTCGTCATTGTCACATAAATATCAGATATGATATAAGTTAATGTCCGTTCTGTACTTAATAATTTTACAAATCTCAAACATCTCTTCTACCTTATCGTTGACGGGTCAAGTCAGATAGATGATTTTGTTATTCGCCTTCTGACCATGAGCCAAAATCGTTCCATTCCCAGCTTTGTTATTAGAGATAGTTTCGTCAACAGCGAGTGCATGAAGATCGTCCTCCCGATGAGCGTTGTCATTTCTCGCTGACTTGAATTTAACCAGGCAGTTAAAGTCCAATCTCGAGTGTGTCAGCCTCGTCTTCAATTCGTTGCATTTGCTTCTGACTTGATTCTTGATTGTCTGAGCGAAATATTTATCCTATTCCTAGTTCACTCAAAACGGCTGTAAACAACAAGGCCACATACGGCGATACAGTCATAAACGTTTTACCGTGTCGATGGGGAATAATTTGATAGGCGTACTTGTGCGAGTAAAAATGGAACGTGTCGTTTAGGAAAGTTTCGTTGATTTCCCATCCGAAATATTTGTGACAGACAGCTAAATATGTCGACTGACATACGATAGGTTGTTTACTAAGAAAGAGACATAAGAGCTCGTAGCAATATGATTTCCGTAACATCACATAGTTGCTGCGTTTTACAATAAAATTATGATAAAACTGCAGAAAGTATAAGTAGTTAGCTCTGAAGTCAAGGACGTTTTTGATCATGTCTTTGACATATTCATAATTGCCTGATTTGCAAATGAGTTTCAGGTTTTGATGATTTTGGTCACATTTTATGTTTCTGAAATAGCCCATGGGCTTCATCCCGTCGTGTGGTTTATTGAGAAACAATCTATGCCATACATAAGCTTTTTCTGGAAACATCAAGTCGCGAGTTACATTGGACATGAACCGTAATCGTCCCAATAACTTAGTGTTTACGGTTGTATCAATATCATGGAAATAATATGAGCATTTTTTCCACTCGTTCAGTGGGGACGTCTAAATTCGACTACTGTACTCTACAATACATATGGTTTCATCAATAAAGATAAAATAAACATTTATGACTTTAATTACCAATTTAACGACAATTAAGCATCACGATAATTTGTCATTAATCAAGACAACAAACACATGAAAATCACAATGATTTACAGTTAATGCACAAACTTGGAAAGAAGTTATGTATCAATCCCCGTAACATTTTCTCAAACAACATAACGATGTTTTTTCGAAAGTTCCCGGCAGGTATATCTGCATTTCTGAACTCGGTGAACGAAGCGTTTGCATCTTTACGATCCGATCAGTGGAAGCAAGAACATAGTACATAGTTGTCATTCCTCGTCCACTTAACATATAGGCCCTTCTTCACGGCAACACTGCCATCAACACCCATGATGCTGAAAAAGTTCTGAACCGTTTGCTCTATCATGTCATCGAATAAGTATTTCCTGTTTTTTTGAAAGACTCAAAAATTTGTTACATCCCGCGATGACTGCCAATTGTATCTCATGCGACAGGATGGGCAGCTCTCTGGCACAATCCTCACAAACGGTTTCGGTCGATGTTGCCATCTCAAATGTCACGCTACAACTGACGACATCTCGGCTACCAAGCCATATTTGTACTCTCAGAACGCATTGATAAGTTTCATATATCACCTCACATACGCATAAACTGCGTATCTTTTTTATAACATGCTCTGCAGCTTGATGCATCGCGAAGAGCCCAAAAAATCATCCTTTGAGCTCAAGATCAAATCAATGAGATTGGCATTTCTGCCACAATCAGGGTACAAACATATCGAAAACGTTTCATATATTTTCCATACAACCCGTCTCTGTCAACTGTTGGTGGTTTTGTATCGTAGCGTTGTATGGACTCCACACTGACGTTGTCAATGGCATCGGATGTGTAAATCCTACAGTACAAATAATATGTTGTGAAAGGTCAGCATTCGCAAGCAAAACATCTTGTCAATGAAAAACCGAACAATATCTTCGTTCGTATATCCGCGTTCTTCATTGTGCAGGTACAACAAATGAATCAGCAGATCACATTTCTCGCTAACAGTTCTTTGACGTGATGTTTAATCTCGTAGAATATCTTAATGTGACCATCGTGTGTTTCGCTACACTCTTTGATCATTCTCACAATTTGCCCAAGGGAAGATATCAGTTCGTCATAACAGCATATGATGCGACATTTGTTAAATGAAGTTATGTTGTTTATTACTGATTTTGTGTTCGAGTTTTGACTCCAGTCATCGTTAAATAGCGTCACCATAGCTAGAAATGTTTTATTATCGGATACGAAATTTGACTTTGACGCTTCAGACAATTTTGTATTTAGCTGTGCGTATTTAGTATACCCGAATGAATAGTGTCGAGAATCGTTCACTATCTTGCAATCTTTCTCAATGTTCTCGTTCGGAAATCGGCACGAAGGTAGGTGAACTGAGCTCAATGGACATTGATATTTTATGTTGAAAGACACATGTCTGTCCGTCTTCTACCTCGGCACGGTCAAAGCTTGAAACATTTTCTCAACCTTGACGAACTTTTTGGCTTTCTTTATGCACAAAGGTTTACGCAGTAACGGTCGTGATAAAGTGAACTACTCGGCTGTTCACACAGGCCATCGTTTTTAGATCACTTATATCGTAGACAAATATGAAGCCAGTTTTCTAGATATCGTCTCTTAGAAACTGAACAGAACTTGTCTGTTTTTATTGATGAGAGGAATTCGAGAAAGGTTTGATCAAAGACAAATGTTACATGTAGTTTCGAGAAATTGCATAGGCTTAACAGTTTAACGAATTCCTTGTGATGAATAGGAATCTTCTTGCAACCAAAGCATTTACTCGCATGAAAGTAGAAGTTATGTATCTGAATGATTGAAACAAGGTCTTTGACTCGGTTTAAGGGAAAATACAACGGTACCTTCTATTCAATCTTGTTAAAACAAATACGATTTTATCACCAAACGGTGCCACGAATTTTAACATGTACACACGCTCATACTTCGTCAACGCTGTTCTCTCTATACAGATCAGAAACTTTCTCCGGTTTACCACATGAGAAAAATCCGGGTAAATCGTGGTTGAAATATGCTCGACGTCTCTGTAACCCACGCCGCACACGTCGGTTTTACCTTTAGCTGGTTGCCTACTGAGTTTATCGTTCTCCAGACGATTAAACGTGTACAAGTATTGCACAATGTTTTGTCTCCTAATGTACAGACATTTTTTAATTTCCATACAAGTCATACTTTTCATTTATCTTCATGTCAGATTTTGTTGACGCCAGTAACAGACTACTTTCTCAATATCAGCTTTTTTGCTTCACTCGTATATCTGTCT
Organism: Saxidomus purpurata; assembly: GCA_022818135.1. Classification (NCBI taxonomy): domain Eukaryota; kingdom Metazoa; phylum Mollusca; class Bivalvia; order Venerida; family Veneridae; genus Saxidomus; species Saxidomus purpurata. The sequence goes on from JAFMSR010000565.1 coordinate 19,496, forward strand.
TTCTTTTGATTTCCGTAGAAGACCAACGATGCTGGAAAGACGAGTTTGAAGAAGGAGAACGCAAAAATAGCTCATAAGAAATGTGTGGCATGAAACAAGAATTCACTTCATCATACAATTGTCAATCTATTATTTTGCCACTAAACAGACACATGAATGTTTCTTAAATACTTCGATATCTGCTTTGCAATGATTGTAATGAAGGTTTCATGACGAATACATCAAAATCACAAGACAATCATGAATAACTTTTCTGTACTTCACCAAAACTAAGAGAAACAACCTCGTGTGACCGCTGAAATTCAAACAATGATAATCATAGACCTGGCACTCATTATTTTATCAGACTTCTAGGGCACAACGTCCTTTACGAAATTTCAAACAAAAAATGAGAAACAAGTCGTTTTGCTCTGAATTTCATCTATTAAGAACCTTATCTCAAAAAAACAGTAATGTAAATGAATGAGCTTGACAATCATGTGAAACCGTGCAGAAGTTCTCGTTCTAACATAATTATGTTCTCACATCTTGTCTGGAAATGAGTTTCTGTTTAATTATGGTTTTGTCTTTCGCGTCAACCACACAGATCTAACTTGCAACTCGAAGGACGTGATTAATATTCTCAAATGTAGGACATGTAATGCCGAGTACATCGGTGAGACAGATAATCTTTGAAACAGGACCAACACTCACAATTCTCTTATCAGGACAAGTCGTCTATTATGTCGTGCGACAGACCATTTTGTAGCTTGTCGAATTAACTTGTCATACGTTAACTGTAGATATCAAATATTTTTGCATGATACGTATGTTAGAAAAGCAAAAGAGAGTTACTATATACGCCTATTTCTGCCTAGAATGAACAAGTAGCGAATCAGTTTACAAAATCGTAATAGTTATTCAATGATACCCTCTCACAGAAGTTCATCAGTTTGTGTCCATTTCGAAATATCACCAACCCCAATATCGCGACAAGATTTGCAATTCTAATTACAATGAAAAAGATAGTTGATACACTTCTATTTTGTTGAACCCGGCTCTCATCGCATCAAAGGTATTCGTTGTTGAAGAAGTTGGAAACCCCGTATATATAGGAGTAAGTCGAATTTTCATTGTTGTCGTTGGAATCGGACTTCCTTGGCACAAATGTTTCAACGGTACATATCAATTAAGCTTATCTATAGCCCGCTCGTAGCTCCCGATGTATTCCATTCTTCTTCTCATAACATCAACGTGACAAAATCCTGTCTTACTACTTATCGTCATAAAAGTAGGCGCCGATTTCTGTCTAATTGGCGAACTCTTGTGTCTAGGTATACAACAAATGAATTGTATGTCCTTTCGTAAAATGACAGCATACACTTGCAACACTGGTCCGAGTTCTCACACACTTCTCTCGTTTTTGTCATGGACACGTTTAGTATAAACCGTTCAAACATCTCATACACTTCTGGAAACATTATACTGGCAACTTCACATTGTTCGGTATCATCAGTGAAATAAAAACAGAGATCTGTCTTGATCGATATACTCTCGTTTGAGCTACGATTCGAGAGTGTCGAGTGAATATGATTTTTCCTCGATCGAGTACTCGTTTGTTTTTAAAACAGACGTTAGTAGTGTGCAGCGGTCGGATAACTTTCCATCACATACCGTGTCATTTGAAATATCCAGCTTCGGACATCCAAATGTTTCTGCTCGCTGATCTTTATAGTAATTCATATTTATGTACCTGAATCTTAATCTGTGGTATAACTTTTAGCCCGTTAACTGAGCAATTATACCTTAAGCCATTTTCCAGTCAGGGATATCAGAACTATCAAGATGCTGTATTTCCATAATATCGGTGTATATAAGATCATTAGCACTAATATAGAAACATGTGCCATTCAATATCTTCCCAACCGATGACTTTTCATTGCACCATTTGCATACGCAATCGTTCATATCTTTTGATAGATCTATGAACACAGAGAACATGTAAAGGAAAACAAACAAGGCTTTTATGGAACAACCTTGTTTCGTTTGGTACGGGGTTGCTATGGTAATCAAGATAGAATAAGAAATTCAATGTATGATTTATTTTGTAATTTGACGTTACGATTATCACAGAAGCTTCAACTCACTTCATTATGTCTGATAGAAATGAATGCAAGTCTCCTGAAATTGAATAGAAACAAATGTGGTGCAAAAACACTGTCAAAGTACTGAGAATCACAATATTGTTTACTATGAACAGTTCATTGATGGAGACGATTACACTGGAACTTCCGAAAACCGAACAACGACGGGACCTGCAGAAAAGTTCGGTTTTTGGAATTTTCTGGTATTTGGAAGACTCGGGTGATTAAGACTGAAAAGGGAAGAGATAATCAAAGGTCCATCTTGGTCTGAAAAGTCCTTAGTTTTTAATGCATAGAAGTGATTGTAAATTGTAAATCCAGAAATTAAGATACATTTGTACTTCAAGAAAACGATTTTTCAATCAATATCATGTCAAATAAATTTCAAAATAAAACACACACATTAAAAGTTGGTTTTGGAACCAGTTGTGACTCACGAACTATTGTGATTCTGTTCTTTAGCGACAAATCAATTCTACGACGTATCAGAGGTGTCTCGGGCATTTTTATGATCAAAATGATATAATTTTAAAAACTCTCATTATTTTATTGATATTCTCGTCAAAATAAATTTGTTCAATTTTCATGAACCTATCTCAGAATTTGAAGTCGCCACAGTTTGTGATATGTTATGAAACAAAGCCATTGTTCGGTCTAGTTTTATAAATAAATAATACTTTTAATAATAACTAAATTAGAATTAATTGATGTTTGAAGATGTTTATGTAAACATCAAACATTAATCCCCTGATCCTTTCTTCAATTCAATAACATTATCTAATACTTACAGTCTTATGTTAATTTAATCCATTGATTGAGAGGTTGTGATTCTAACGCGTGTCAAAATAAACGATAACCGCTAATTGGCCAAACACTTGCAATCACTTTGCCGGAGGCAATTATTCATGATCCGAGTGTTTGTAGTGTCCGGTTTTTGGAAGACAATATGTACTGAGATAAGTTAAAATTGACGAAAATATCGTCCGATATTCGGTATTTGGAAGTTACGATATTCGGAAGTACGTTTTACATAGAGAATAGAGGAGGAAATTTCCGGACTTTTAAAATCGTCCGTTTTTCGGAAGTTTCCGGTATTTGGAAGGGCCGGTTTTCGAAAGTTCCACTGTACTACTTACGCACGTGCAAACAATGTGATAAGCTGTGGATATTGAAAAAGCCAAAGATGGGTCAGTCAAAATAATTGTTGTGTGGTGAAGACTGTGTTTTTTTTCATTTGGTACATGGTTGTTACATGGTTGCTATGGTAACCAAGATGTGGTAGGTGGATAGAAATATCCGAGAAAATAATATTTAAGGACATATTTTAGGGCGAAACTTCAACCTGAGAGTCAGATGTCTGAACTGACTGTGCAAAGAAGACTGTTTTGTTTAAAGTGCAACCGCCAACAAGCACATATAATAACAGAAAGCAAAACTACTTACTGCTTGGCCGTTTGCATAGTATGTCGAAGGTACAGGTTGACAATCAAAGTTTATCCGCAGGCTTTGGAGAAGAGACAAAAAACTACACCATTGTTGAAGTACATGATGTTGTAGAACTACGGCGACAGTCGTTTTATTTCGACGTGTATCTGATACCATCAGAAGATGGGAGTCGATTGTTTTTTTTAAAAATAACAGAGTTGTAAAATTTGTTGATCCCGAGCTGATTTTCTTCTTAAGTGATCGTCCAGATAAAAAATATAGCTTTTCACTTCACAAATGGTTCATCAGAGATCTAAGTGACTGCAGTAAAAGTGCTGAAGACTCTGTGCCCGAGTATGAAATTGTTTTATTGGCAAAAACCGCTGACCTTTACATATGTCATATTTCGGAGAAGAACTTGCTTTTATATTTTGTAGGGCATTTCAATGACACTATTCAGTTGTATGATGAGTTTTGTTTTTGCGAGAATTACTCTGAAAAGAGGTTTCTCAATGAACTTGACAATGCTAAATTTCTCTGCAATAAAAAATCTACTTGAATCTGTGTTTGATATTCATTCACATTTTTACAACCGACCCTTCTCAGAAACTCAGAGTATTTGTACAGCTGTAACATGTTGTTATCAGAGTTAACTGATTATTGTAGGTTGAATACCGAATTTTGCATTGTAAGTAAACAAATTAGACCGACGGTTGTATATTCACATAGGGTATTGGGTCCCTACTTTCACTGTATTTTGTCTTTAATTCTTGTTGAATATATATGCTAAAACATGAGACCCCTTTTCAATGACTTACTCGGGTACACAAACCAAAAACATACAGTACGGTAGTAGTTTTTAACTGTCCGGTGGGTTCGCCAATTTCAAATCAAAAGAAGAACGGCTGCGCGTCGGTCATCAGAAATGCGAATTTAACCGTTGTTAAGAAATCATAAGATAAATCTAGAGTACACAATGAAAGGTTAGTTCTGTTTCTATCCGCGAAGGACATTTGGCTTGTTAAATTACTAAAATATACTCTGAAAGACCTGTTGTATTTACATGAAAACGGCACAGGCATAAATCTTGCATGCAGTTTCGACAGGCCAACTTAGGGCGATTGTATTTCGTAAAGTCTTGTAGATAAAAAGATATCTTTTTAGGACGAGTACGTTTGTACCTATGAGGATTGATTCCATGTCGTTTAAACCGTTCCTTTCCCCCTGATCGGAACGAATACTGCAGTATCATTTTCATATACAACGTACAAAGCACTGCTCAAAGCAGAAAATGAAATAGTTGCTTCTCTGGAGGAGGGTGAGTACTCTGGGGAGGAGGGATCGTTTACTGCACAAGAATACTCTGAAGATTATTCTTTGTACAAGTAAATTTAATTTACTGTTATGAATATTGGATGACTTCTGTCTGTATAAGGTAGAAACATGTGTTTGTTTTCATAGGGTCTCACATTGCTATTTCTACTATTTAAGTGGATCTATCTCTTGATAGCAAAACACAAATAAGTGCTTAGTGTCATAGTGTCAAAACAAGAAATTCTCTGAACGTCAGATATAACGTGCAGCTGTTTAATCAAAAATGATTTACACACTCAGTGAAAACAGACACAGTACAAATGAAGGTATAATCAAACGGTTTTGGTTTCATATCTGTACAGCTGACTTATCACATAGCCTTGAGGCACGCCACAAAAGAAATTCAAACTCTTTGATTATTTTTTTTAAATGCTGCCAAAGTTTAACGATACCTTGTTTGTATTTAGAGTAAACCATTGCTTGCAATCTCGTACCAAAGATCCTAACTTTTGAATATCTCTATCTGTACAACAAAAACAAGTGTGCCTGTTTTTCAGAACAAAAATTGTTCAATGATGGAATATATCTAGTTAAATGTTAATTAGATGTTACAGTGCAAAATTTGTTTCACGGTTATTCAAAACAAATCTCTGAATTTTAGGTTAATGTTAAGCTGTTTAGATCCAGAAGATTTACACACTCTGTGAAACAGATACTGTACAAATATTTTTTCTCTTCATGAAGAAGGTATGATCAAACACTTTTATATCTGTATGTTTTTTTTTCAGAATCCACCATCAAACAATTTTTGTTGGCATTGTGCCTGGTGCAAATTAAGCCAATTTGATGGATCACAACAAAATACTCTTGTGTACACATGTCTCTACAACAGATTGAACTGATTGCATTTTCACAGATGTTTAATGTCCTGACAGGAAACATCACCTTGAGGCATACCAATACAGAACTCAATTTCTCAAATGTCTTAAGCATGACGCTGTAAAAACAATATCTCAGAGAGGAATGCCACGTACCAGCGCTCCCATGACGAACCGTACATAATAATTGATGATACAGTCTCAAATCTGCATGTCCCAACAGCATGCAAATTAATTTTAAAAACAAAACTGATACTAGAGCATAATCATGTTAAACGATTTATTAAGACTCCCATTTTTCAACAACATTATCAAAGGTACTACTGATACAATGTAAATGTTCATTGTTTAAAAAAAAACGACACAAAATATAAACAACAAAAAACAAGTAAGCTCAGGTAGCACTACTTGAAGCGAAAGCTCCAAAGTTATACTCAGGCTTAATGGTTAATCCAAATCCGACAGATGGCTTCTTTCGCATGTCATTTCTTGCCAATGGAGCAAATCCAAATATATTGTTTTTGTATCCTGTCATTTTCAAATAAATGCAGTCTTGAAAACATATATCATGTTCTTCCCAAGGGTCGTATGTTGTTTCTAAGGACAGCACGTCAACACGACAAGCAAAACAGGTCAATTTATCTGCACTGCCAGAATAACAAAACCAAGCCTTTGCCAGTGATACTCCATAATCCATTGGGATTAATTTGTTTTGACCACTGGTCAAATGTTTGTAATCTGTCGTCATAGAATAGCATGCTCAATTTGGACAACTGAGCAACAATGTTTATCGTTCAACTAAGGCTTGTCGAAGTGGATCAATTATACAAATAGTCAATTTGATGCCAGAGAGTCTGCTGGAGATTTGAGACGAATTCTGATAGTTTTTATGATGGCTAAAATTAAACAAAATTGCTGTAACTCCCATTTCAGACCGATGTTTCAAAAAGCAAGAGTTAAGCATGACCGATTTATCGCCCCTAGGCACACCAGGAATGAGAAATGAAATGATGAATTTTATAGATACTAAAACATGTACAGACAAGAAAAACCTATGTTTTCCCATAAAGCGGCCTAATATTTTCATGGAGTTGTATGGAGTTATTCTCTTACAAGGTTGTGAGAAACCCAAAAAAACAAAAATAATATCAAACAGGGAATGCCACGTACCAAAAACGCAGCCTCCCCAAAACGAGCCCCCAAGACCTGTCCTTTTATGCCAGTCCCAAAAAAATGCACGGGTACTCATGAGATACAAAGGTATACATCTAAACATCGTGTTCAAGCAGTTAGCACAAGACCCACCTAGCCTAGAGAACAAGAACACCTGTCGTGCCAGTCAAATGACATGATTGGATGACTGAATTTGTTTTACCCATCATTTCTTTGAGATTAAAAGGCAAACACATTGCAACTTATTTGCAAAACTTGCAGAAAAGTGATGCTTAGAGTCTCATGGTATCTTATGCAATGACATTTTTGACCTAGTCATCTATCCCTGGCAATGTAAAGCAGTGTGAGTTTTTCAAGCAGAGCCAAACGTGAGTGATTGTTTCTGATGATTTAAAGGTCCACTACTAAGCGAAAATGAAGTGACGGTTATTTCAATGTCATGAACATTACCTTATGCAAGACACTAAATAATGAACATTGGCAGGTTAAAAATTTACAGAAAGTGTTCGGAACACGAAGAAAAGTATGTGTATTATGTTGAAATCTCAGTGAATCGACAAAATGACCACCAAGGTCGTTTTAATTTTCTTCATAATGCATAGACAAAAAATATACATGAACTGTGATTTGTTTAGAATCTCTACATACCAATTTTCATTTTTTATTAAAAATAACTTATTTCTGTACTTTATAAAGTATATTTGAAATTTCACTTTCGTTAGTATTGGACCTTTAACTTGTCGTCAGAGACAGACACTTGAGTTACTTTAGAGTGAACAGAGACTCCAAGTCCTACTGAAAGACATAAGGAGTAAATCAGAAATTTGTGTTTTTGAATTGTTTGTTTGGATGCTAAACTAGGTATTTGACTATTTAGTGATGTTTGGCTTTCTCTCGCATATCTTTTACAAGTTGTACATCAATTAACCGTCATCTAAAAAAATGATAGTTTTCGAATCTCGAGGGCGAACCGAATGATCTCTGAAATCAGTCAAATACACAGTTATGCTTCCAAGCTATTCCCGTAGTTTCAGTTCATTCTTAGGCTGACAGATATAAATGCAAATCTTAGGGGCGATCCCAAATGCATTAGTGAAAGTGGTCACATTCTCTTTTTAGCTCTTGAACTGTTCACATCATCCCACCCAGCTAATTTTGCATAGTCGACATTGAGCAGATTTGCTTTCCTGTTTGAAAATAGAGACCGTAAGAAATTTCAATTTTTTGAAGGCGAACCCAATGCATTATTAAAAAAGTCACATAATAATATTGATTTTCGAGCAGTAAATATTCCCCACCCACCTGAAATTTGCATTGCATCAGTTGCGTAGGCGTCCCCTCTGTGAGCACAGCTTGATCAGCTTTGCACTATTATTTTGAATTGTGTGGGTGAACCCATTGCATTTGTGAAACTAGTAACATACTCTGTTCAGCTCTCGAGCTGTTCAAATCACCACACCCATTACAATTTATTTACATAATGGAACTTTTTGTGTCTACTTGAGTGTACGGTGATGTTTTTCATGCTACATTGATGTGAAAACAGCAGTCCCTGTAATCAAGTTTTGCAATTTGTCAGCGGACAAGCTGAACATACTTTAAAAAGTCTTGTTTATAAAATTCTGCAACAAAGGATTCATGTCACACTGACCTGACTTGTAGATCAGAGAGATATTTTTGCTTTTGCCATAGTTAGTTCAGTTAATTGAGTTGCTGTAAGCAGACATTTCTCTCCGGAATACAAGTTAGGATACAATGCTCATTCTTCAACATAACAATAATATAATTTTGCAACTGCAAGCTGTTTTCCGATTTCGAACTCTGATTTTTCACAATTTCCTCTCGGGGTGAGTATTTCTGAAACGTCGGAGAAAACGTAGCTCTTGGTTTTACATTGATGGAAAGCAAAAGTTATGCAAGGTTGTGTACAAATCTTAAAGCTCGTGTCTCAAAGATGCTGTAGTAGAGAGGAACGTTCTATCTTGTGTCTGGGGTACTTCTGTAGGGTGAGGAACGGTATGGCACAAATGCAACCCCTGTCGTTTAAACCGTTCCTGTACCCCTGATAAGAACGAATACGGTTGCGTCTCACAAAGGAACGGTATATGCTTGTGAAACCGCGAGGTTTCCCAAATATGGTCAGGATGTTCCATCAATCAATAAGGCGACATAGATTTGGTAGTCTCTCCAGCATCTTTTCATTTTGCACAATGGGGCACAACCAAACATCAGATGTAGGAATATAAGTCATTAAAGATAGATGAATCATAAGTTTGCATTTGTGTGAAAGATCACCTTTACTTGTATGAACTTAAAGGATAAAAAAATGCCTGGTTGTCAACTTGTATGCATATCTAACAGAAATGGCATCTTTCTCCCGATTCGAGTTGAGAGAATTTTCACAGTAAATAATAAATGTTCACAATAGTAAGACTTTTACCATCTAACGTGACAGAAATGTTGTTGACCAAAATTTTATCTCTGCCCTTTCATTTTTCTGAAAGCTATGACTATGTGATTGATATTTGTTGTGCAAGGCTCCGCTCTCTTGCTCGTCGCATATATTCGTGGCACGGTGCATGTTGATCTGTGGGTCGATTTTGCTTTCTTACGTTGGCTATACATCGGATCATTCACATCGTTTCAAAATTAGGAACGTATTTTTTAAAGAAAATTGCTGCTTGATGGAAAATCATTTTGTTGAAAGTTATGACTATGTGATTGATCTTTGTTGTGCAAGGCTCCGCTCCCTTGCCCGTCGCATATATTTGTGGCACTGTGCATGTTGAGCTGTGAGTCGATTGTGCTTTCTTACATTGGTGAGTACATCGTATCATTCACATCATTGCAAAATTTGGGAACGTATCTGTTATCCTTGTCTGAAATCGATGACTATGTCATTGATCTTTGTTGTGCAAGGCCCCACTTTACTCTCTGTCCGCTGTATTATAATCGTAGGACAGCGCAATATACAGCTGTGGGTCGATAAAGCTTTCTTACTTTGGCGAGTACATCAGATCATTTACATCGTCTCAAAATATAAACTCTTGTAGAATGGGGAAACTTGGGAAGATAAACATTTCTCCAGTGGGCGCAGAAATCAGCCGTTAGTTACTGGCGAATACGATACTTTTGCTTCTATCACAGGTTGTCGTTTGTTGAGTTGTTGTAAGCAGAAATTTCTCTCCCGAATAACAGTAATGTCGATCAAATTATGATACACAGACAGACAGATCAATGCAAACAACATATCTAGTAGCCGTCGGCTAATTGTTTTTCAATTTTGAACTGATTTTTCACGATATCGTCTAGGGATGAGTATTTATGAAAAGTCGGAGAGAAAAACTTTCTCTCGGGTATGCAGTTATGGTAAGCAATGGCTTTGCATTTTAACTCTTAGATGCTGCAGTACAGAGGAACTTTCTACCTTGTGTCTAGAAAACTTCTGTAGGACAAGCAACGGTATGGCACAAATGCAACCCCTGTCGTTTAGACCGTTCCTGTGCCTCTGATAAAAAGAATACGGTGGCGTCCCACAAAGGGTCTTTTTTGAGAGACGGTGTCTGCTTGTGAAACCGTGAGGTTTCTGCAATATGGCCAGAATTTTGCTTTGATTTATAAGGTGACATAGTTTCGTTAGTCTCTCACATCATCTCTTTTTGGTACCAATGAACAATGTTAAAACAGCCAAGGTATGTAGAATTTTAGCTATGAGAATTTGACAACAGCAGATAGAGACACGTAAAGCTTCAACATATTGTAACGGACAGCTGATTTTTCAACCATGCTTTTTGCGATTTCCCAAAACAATTTCAAGACTGTGTGAAATGGGATCAGATAATCAGCCGTTGGTTACAAGCATAGTTAATATGTTTTGACATTACCGATTTTGTCAAACAAGAATCATTATAAGTTAGCTAGAACAGGGTAAAGCTGAACATAAGCAAGTAAACGAGGGCTATTTTGTTGCATGCTGTACTGAAGTGAGAAACATCGAGTAAGAAAAAAACAGCTCTTTTTGTTATATTTTCTACCAAAGCAAAAACTCTCCATAAATGATTGTCAAAATGAAAAGCTGTACATAGGCATTCAAAACTAATCTTGTCTCAAAGATTCTGCAGTAGAGAGGAACGTTTTATCTTGAACAAGGATACTTCTGTAGGGCGAGGAACGATATGGCAGGACATGTAACACAAGTCTCTTAAACCGTTCTTATCTCCCTGACCAGAAGGAGTTTGTGTTGCATCCTACATGGGGTTTCCGCAATATGGCCAGAATGTTCAATCGATCTATAAGGCGACATAGATTTGTCAGTCTCTCACCGCATCTCTTTTTGGAAGAAAAAATACTATATGTAGGAATCTGAGATATCACAGATAGATAAACAGCGATGCCTGTCTCTCTGCCATGTAGAGAATGGTTCATGTTACAATGTATGTCATAGTGTCTAGTTTCTTAAGTTGAGTTTGTCAGTTTGTACAACTTGAAACAGAATTCGATCTCTAGATTACTAGACCAAAAACAGAGAGACAAACAAAGCTCCCGAAATGTTTAAGTGCAGCCATGTCTTGGACATATATCAACACTATTTTTTCCAAAACATGTCGATTGCAAGCCCGAACAGATGCAATTCCGCGAATTTTGCACAGACTAGTTCATCAATTTGTCAAATGTACATTGTTACTCGAAACTCGAGTAACCATTAGATATATTTTTATATGTTCTTGTTTTGGGTTTTATGACATTCATCTTCAAGCAATAATTTTCTCAGAAAGGACAAGGAGTCTCAATCATTGAGCACAACAGGCATTTTATCAGTGAACAGTCAATGTAAAACTCTAAATTTGTTGCTTGGAAATCTATAGCCAACAAAATGGCTAGCTTGTACATTCATTTTCAAATCTAGAAATAAAGTATTGTCGAACAAGTGAAATCAATCATATTCAACTCATGGTGTAGTTCTGTGTCTCGAAACTGAAGTCATAATTTGCTTATTTGTACCAATAGCTCTGTTGTCTCACTAATTTGAGTTATGTGAATAAACATTTGCAAGTCTGTTTAAAATTAGAGCGGTATGATTAGGATGTTTTAACAAACAACGTTCACTGTCATCTAGACAGAACGCAGCAAAGCTGATCATCAGCAAGTAACGGAGAGTTGTTTTTCATAATGATGTGGTGTGAGAAACATCAAGACAGAAAACGGCTCTCTTAGCATTAGCTATACATATAGTTTGCTGAAAACCGTAACATTCTTTCAAAATCAAATTTGTTAATGCAGCCATGTCTCCAAATGCAGAGTCAACACCGAATGTTTGCCGAGTAGTTTGTCAATTGAGTAAAAATGTTGTATATTTGTATAAGTGATTGATTTTCTCAGTAGGGACAAGAAATGTCAATTATTCAGCAGAACAGAAATTTTTCACAGTACTATCAATGTATAACATGAAACTTTCTACTGCTTCAAATTGCATTGTGGAACATTTGTATAGTGGCACAAACTCAAGTCAGGATTAACTTACTATTGATGTGCCATAAGCGAAACAAGTTCGGTCATTTTTTGCACAAATTATCTCAAGTCGCCTTGCATGAAACTGTACAAATTACAAGCAGGGCAACTGTTTCTACTAAAAGACTTTGTCATGTTTGAGTAAGGTAGTTCAACTTCGGATAGTAACTACGAGCACCTCTAATTCAGCACGTCGTGATATTTTTTATCATAGTTTAACCCTAAGACGGATCTGCTATTTGAATCATACAAATGTTACTGTATCTATACAATTGCAAATACTTTACCAACCAATGAGAAACTTTTGTCATTGAACAAATTGTCCTTCTAGATGACTTTGTCATGAAGAGTAGATGTAAAACGGAATGCTCTATTTGACAAGATTAACTTATATTAACATATCCTGAGAGAAAAACGACAAAGACCAAGTAGGACAATGAATCATATTTATTGACCTAATGTTTCATGAAACAATCAATCATTCAGTCGCACTTTCACCTCTCATGTTACTTTGAATCTACAAAAGTAAAATCGGTTCGCTGACTTGATTTTGACCGTACAGTTATCACAAAAAAGTGTGTCCTCATGGAACAAAAGTGCAGCCCTTCTCCTTACTCAAATAAATTATGCAATAACTCTTCTCTAATTTCATTCCTCTCTCATCCTTTTCAGTTCGCCAAAAGTTTGTGCTGTCTTTTGTTCCATTCGTTTTCAGTGCAATTATCATTTTGAAACACTTGTGTCTCTACAGTTGTGTTTTGTTCTACTATATCTAACTGTCCCGATGTAACCGTTGCACTTGAAGCTGTAGTTTCTTTTCTGTTTTATACGGACGAAACCTATGAACACCTTGAATTCCTTTTTCCGGGTTTCTTGGTAGGATTAAAGTCTAGCAATTCATCTTCGCTATCGCTCGACACTGTCATTACCATTACGCACCATCGAGTTTGACGAATTCAGTTTAATGTTTGCTGTAAGAGAAATCAACATGAGTGAATAGTGTATCTGTATTGTATAGTTAGTTAAAAGTTTACGAGTACAGAAAAAAATGCACAGTTTAAATGCTTTAGTTTGTGCTACAACACTCATCTGTATTACCCAGATATTTATCTTTTTCAAGCATGAAACTCGCCATTGAAATAACCTCTTTGTTTTGTCTACTATAGTCCCGATGTAACCTTTGCTCTTGAAGCTGGTTTCTTGGTAGGATAAATGTCTGGCAATTCATCTTCGCTATCACTCGACACTCGAGAAAGCAACATGAGTGAATATTGTATCTGTCTTGTTCACATGTAGTAAGTTTTCATTTTACGAGTATTGAAAAAAAAACCGCACAGCTCAAATGCTAAAATTTGTGCCAAAAGCTCACCTGTATCTTCCAGGTATTTCTCATTTTCAGGCATGAATCTTGCCACTGAAATAACCTCAGATATCTCCATGTCAGGTGAAGCCTCTCTTATATCATTCTCATAAAGATTCAATTTCAACAAGTTCTCAAACCGAAATGATCTGTCGAGGTCTAAGCATATTAGCACAGAATCTATATCCTGTAGCAGGAACCGTGCCTTTCTTACAAGTCCAGTTCTTTTGTACGTCTTAAACATTTCGATCGCCTTTTCGAAAGATAGTATGCTGACTCCCTTCAATAAATTGTGGCTGCTTACTTCAAATGTCAAAGTATGACTGACTACTCATTTCACATCAACCTAAATATTACATTTTTAATTCATGGTCGTCATTGTGAAACACCCATTGACACCTACCGACACCTACCGAGCAATCAAAAATAGAAACATGCGTGGTGAGAAAACAACTCTAATTACGTTATATGCTCAATCATATTTTGACTTTCTAACAGGCAATACAAGTGTATCAACAACACAAATACGAAATCATCATGGACAAGTATTCAAATCAGAATTACTACCTCGAGCTATGACAGGAGCAGTGCTGGGTTTCTTTAGACTCTAAGGATGTATTTTACAGAAACAAATATACATGCACAAATCTTGTGTGCGAATACTGTATTTGTCGATATACTGTTCCAGACAAATTCAATCAGAATCAACTGATCAGATGTCCCTTTTGCAGATGGTGAAAATATAATACTGGAGGTACTCAGCTGAGGAACAGAAAAGTGAAAAAGCAAAACGCAACTCGAATTTATGGTTTGAACGTTTAGGCTACAAAGACGTCTTGAGAGCTTACATGAAAACTCCAACCTTCACTATGATTTTCGCACACCGGGCGTTTCGATGACCAACGGCATGCTGCTGTTTGCGCTGACAAACAATGAGCAAAACAGGTTGTCATTCGCCAGATGGATACTTTTCTTGGAGTGCAACTTAGATAAAATAGACACTTAAAACAACCATTTGAAAGCAGTTGAAAGAAATAGATGTAAATGATCATTCAATTGTATTTTGCATTTTGACACACACTTGTAAAAATTGATATGCAAACATAAATTTTGTAACTTACAATCGCATCTGTATTCTTAATCATACCCTTTCAAACTATATCGTTACCAACAAAATACAACTTTTGCGATTTCTAATGCCTCGTAGCTGTGCCACCTGGACACACCAAAACACATATTTTCATCGACAATCGCGTTTGTATTCCTAAATAGTGTGCATTGAGGGTCATCCGTGCCTTTAAATCACTAATATTGTGCCAAGTGTGCCACCTGGGCCAACTTGCCCACGATGCATCGCCACTCTTATACCTTACTATATACCGTCAGTGCCAAACTCATTCTGACCAATTTCATTTAGTCGATGCCGAAACACTTCTCTTTTTTTTTGGTACCAACATCTCGAACACTTTTTATGTATTCTTTTTACAACCCGTCTTTGTTGACCGTTGGTGGTTTTATATCGAAGCGTTTGATGGACTTCACACTGACGTTGTCAATGGCATCAAATGTGTTACTCCTACAGTAGAAATGATACGTTGTGAAAGCTCGATTGCTTGCAATCAACATTCGCGAGTAAAGTATCTTGTCAATGAAAAACCGAGCAATATCTTTGTTCGTATATCCGAGTTCTTGCTTGTGCAGGAACAACATATGAATCAGCAAAATCACATTTCTCGGTAACAGGCTTTGACGTGATGTTCAATATCGTAGAATATCTTATTGAGATCATTGCCTGTTCCGCTACACTATTTGATCACTCTCACATTGTCCAAAGGAAAGTTTTCAATTCGTAACCATACATGCGACATGTGTTCAATGAAATTATGTTGTTGATCCTTGATTTTGTGTTTGTGTTTTGACTCGAGTCATCGTTAAATAGAGTCACCATAGCTGGAAGATTTATCACCGGATACAAAATTTGACTTTGACGCTTCAGACAATTGTATCTGTATCTTTGCGTATTAAGTATTCCCGAGTAAATAGTGTCGAGAGTCGTGCACACGTTGCTGACCCATAACGGCTTCGCTATTTTGCATTCACTCTCAATGTTCTCGTTCAGATATCGGCACATAGTACGTTGAACTGAGCTCAATGGACCTTGATAATTAATGTTGAAAGACACATTTCTGTCTTGTACCTCGCCATGGTCATAGCTTGAATCATTTTCTAAATCTTGACGTGCTTTTTGGCTTTCTTTTTATAGAAATGTTTACGCGGAAACAGTCGTTTCACGGTCGCTGTAAAGTGAACTACTCGGTTTTTCACACAGGCCAACATTTTGAAATCACTTAAATTTAGACTGATATGAAGCCAATTTTTCTCCATTTCGTCTCTTAGGGACTGAAAAGAACTTGTCAGGTTTCGAGAGATTGAATAGGCTTAATAGTTACGCATTCCGTTTGAGGATTAGGAAACTCCTTGCAACCAACGCATTTACTCGCACGAACGTAGGAGTTGTGTATCTGAATGAATGAAACAAGATCTTTGACTCGGTTGAAGCGAAAATACAACGGTACTTCATGTTCAATATTTTAAGAACAAAAGACCATTTTATCACCATACGATGTCACGAATTTTAACTTGTACAAATTCTTATACTCCGACAACGCTGTTCTTTCTGTACAGATCAGAAACTTTCTCCGGTTTACCACATGAGGAAAATTCGGGTAAATCATGGTTAAAATATGCTCGACGTCTCTGTAACCTACGATGCACATATTGTCGGTTTTACCTTCAGCTGGTTGCCTACTGAGTTTATCAGTTTCCGGAACATTTAACGTGTACAAGCATTGCTTATTGGTTTGTCTCCTAATGTACAGACATTTCAATTTCCAACCTTTACACAAGTCATACACAGCTTATGAGAAGAAATATAGCAAAATGCTATATCGGGTGTCACTAAAGCTTCCATTTCCTTGTTATTTCCTAGTTGGGGACAAAACTCTTGGAGTAAGCCAGTCCAATTTCAGAATAATTTTGACATACGGCCACCAAGTGTCAAACATAACTTCCACCCCCTTGTTAATTTGTCAAGGAAAGTTGTTGTTCATTTTTGTGAGCAACTTGCTGGGGTAGCCAACGTTCATGCAAATCAGCGGTAGATCCATCGGGTTTGTTCCCAAGAGAAAGTTCCTCAGGTACTGACGTTCCCTTTCTTCAAATGTATGTTACTCCAATACATATTTTTCCAAACCTGTAGCTTTTGACGTTTGTACGGGTATAAGAGTAGTCATTCATCTGTCAGAGAGAAGAAAACGCATATTAGTACAAATATCAAACAATGTCACCGTTTCATTAACTAAGACATGACCGTTGTTGAATGCATTAAGTCTAGAGTCACGAAAGACAAACACTTACCTTGATGAAGTAACTCTGAAATACGTCTTGACAGTTTGAAGGCTAATCAACAACTGAGTCAAAAACTGTTTCTGAAAAAGAAATTAATCTGAATCATCTAATCGCTGAGGTCCTTACAGAATAGGACTTGGCTTTGACAGGGCATTAAGCCGAAGTTTTTGTTATGGCGTGCCGTTTCATTAGAAGACAGAATTGATTGCAACTGGAAAAGAGAGCTGGGATGAGCCGTCATTCTGTCTTGCTCAACAGACTTCGCCACTTCAGAGAAAAGCAGACAGCTAGACTTTTATGCTGTATGTAGAGGCAAGAATGTGATCCAAGTCAACATTGATTGATTGTGAGGATATAGGTGTTAAAGCAGATACTTCAAAAATGACTTTCGAAATACTACTGGTTTGTTGTTGTTTTGTTATTGTGTATTTCGACAAATAAAATATGATTTCAAGCGATAAATGTATTGACCATGCCTTTTATGTATACTATGTATTTGCCACATATTTCCATTTCTACATTGTGCAATAACGAATTGTTAGAGCACACTTTTCGCTAGTAACAAAATGACTGCAAGGTAGGAAACAAATCGAAACATCATTATGCTTGCACTGAACACAAACAGACATTTGTTTCGTTTCAGTCTTGTGTTTTCTTCCATCAAATGCCTATAGCAAAGAGTTTCCTTTCGGTGTCTGTTCCAGATTTAGATTTCAGCTTTGCATTCAAGCTTTATTTCCCATGTCGATCACTGGCATCCTCAAAATAATGAAAATATATTCTATTATGTTAGAAGCAGTCCCATTTCTACTTGTTCCGAGAACAGGTTTAATAGCTCTCTTTACGAGATCAGGATGATAATCAATTTCAAACACACTTTTAGCAAACATCTGCGTCAGCAGAATTTCTACTTGAAATTCATTTCCGTAGTTCAGTCTTTGGTTACTTGCTACATTTTTGCTATTGCTGTGCTCCGCATACTGTACCGCCATCTGAACAAGACGAATGAATCCTTGTCCTCTCTCCTGCAAAACGTAACTACAATCTTTCAACCACCTAGCATGCTCAATCGAAGGATCGTCTTCGGCACATCAGTGTCGCAGACCAACGCCGTAGGCCCCATGTTAAGGGGATGTAAAGTTTATTCTGGACCATTTTATTTAGATTTCTTTTTCTTGTTGTTGTTTATGTCGAGACCAGGTAAAATTCCGCAACGAATTAATCATTGGGCTGTGTTGTAATCATCTCGCTCCTTCACTCTAGATAATCTTACGAAGATTCTTGTAGCCTAAAAGAAATATCATACTGTATAACAGAGTCTCTGACTATAAAACGAAAACTTGAATAGGACAAAGATCAAAATTAAATTATCCAGGGCCGGGAAACAGTAGAAAAATTATTTAATGTATAGTAGGTCTATATCATAACATTGTCAATGTCAACTTTAATTGTACTGTAGATTCTATATTAATAAAACTGATCAGCAATAACACCGACAATTACATTTCCATGACAACAACATTAAAATCGTTGAATGTCTCATGAAATAAACACGCCTCGCTGTTTGGCGATTGGCTGCTTGCCATGTCAAAAACATGCCTCTTTATCAGGAAACTACTTCAATATTTGAAGTGACCCTTTTTTATTTTCCGGCTTCTCTTTCCATATTTGGAGTTAAGCCGTTTTTTCGCGTAAAAACGCGGGAAATTGACCGCGTTTACCGGGCGTTTTCAATGCGAGGTAAACGGCAAAACGCCCGGTAAACGGAACAAAAACGTGAGCGCCACTGTTCCATGATAAGAGATTGCGCGTACATGTCTAACACCGAAGTAATCAAATTACTGAAGTCTCTAGACATCAAAACTATCAGACATCTAAGAGCATTGTTTCGACGACGTTTTGGGCAAAATCTTGACAGATATATTGGCCGAACACGTTGTGGGTCAGAGAAAAAACACAATTGATCATGTATAGTGTGTCTGTACTGGCAAAACATAGTAAATAAGTGGGTGTATCTTATGATAAGTTGGCGCATGATGAACATGGCACAAGTAGTTCATGATGAAGAATTTCGTCGCATAACTGTTTCAACGCTTGTTTTCTCTCAAGACAACTCTCTGTCCCTAGAACGAATCCAAGATGCTATACGCGTCGGCGTGTTCGACACATACGTCATAGAAAGAGCCCAGACGCTGAAGCTGACCATTCGAAACTAATTTGAACTGTTATTCTAGAAATTGCATGGAATCGACAGAAAAACAGCTTGTTCGATTGAGAAACGATTCATCGTAGATGTCAAAAAACTTGGACTGTCTGAGAAAGCTGCTTGCGAACCATTTCTCTATGAGTCTGCCAAGTGCCACCTTGTAATATGCCGTTTTAAAAGAGATACAGGCGTTTAAAGTTGACAAGGCACACGAATCGGGCTAACGGAACTAGCAGTTCCTTTTCGTAACGGTTATACGTGAAAGCAGCTCCCGTCAATTTTATGTTAACGGAAACAGCAGTGTCGAAAAATGCGAAAACCACTGAGAATTGCGTGTTTTAGCCGTTTTACATCGCTTGTTTGCTCCTTTGTCTGACCAAAATTGCATTACAACTAATACACGTGAACTGGTAATTAACGGAAGTATTTTCACGTGCACATTTAAATTCCTATTCTCGTCTGTTATTATACGGCTCATAAAAAGTCATTGCCAATACTAAAAATTTTCAATTTTATTATCTGACTTAAACTGGTTTCATTTTACTTCCTTCATTTCGCAACATATATTTCAATAAAGAGGTAAAAGATTAAGCGTGAAAATGTTACAAATAAACAGGAATTATACGATTCCTAGCATTGACAGAGTTACATAAACACAACGGTCCACTTGCTCTATGTAGCGTTTTAAATCTTACACTTTATTGTTTTACATTATTTTGTGGCAACCATATTAACCTTTAAAACTACAACAAACGTTGACCTAAATCGGTTAAGTGCAAGTTGAAGAGACTGATGCAGACACGAGTGAATCCGGATACCCTAGCTCTTTACGAATGCATCCATTTGCTCTCTAACGTGCCGGACGGTATATAGCACTTATCCGCTCGAGACTTCATCCGGGTTTTTATAACCAGTTCATATTTAGATGGGTGGCAAACACTGAAGATTTTTATAAATTTTCTAAATGTCCATAGCGCAGACAGGGATTCGAACCGGGGCTATTTTAATTGGTAATCCAGATCGATAACCACTCCACCATCGCACAACCCCATCTTATGCAACGCCTTTACTGTCTTATCATGTTGTATTGTATAATACGCAGTACATTTGCATGTATATGAGGTACATGTACATATTTAATTTGACATGGTACATTTTTCATGATATGCAGTGCCTTTTCCGTTATATATGGTGGTTATGTAATCATATGCAGTGCAAAATGTGTATATACAGTATAATAACCATTATATGGTGTGCAAACAACGTCATATGCAATACATACAGCATTATGTGCAGTACAAATGACATTATATGCAGTACAAATGACATTATATGCAGTCAATGTTTCGATACATGTGGTGGTATTTTGATTATACGCAGTACGGTTCCTTTAATACGTTGTATGTTGTTCAATAGGTGTGATAGATGTTTAAATATACGAAGTGCTTGCGATTCTATACGTGGTGAGTTATAATTCATTTGTTCATAAAAAAAAAACATTGTACGCAATGCATTTGGCAATATACATGGCGGAAACGACATTTTCTTTTTTTTATTATGTTCGGTCCATTGTACTATATACACGGTGCATGCAGCATTATATGCGGTACATTTTTCATTACGATGATCATACTTTCCAGCATTCTCCGGAATTACTTAGCCGGAAAATACCGAGTAAGCAGATAGATATAAATAGCGGTCACGTCATCAAGCATAGACGCTCTACCGAAATCCGTATCTCAATAACTACTGCATGTATTATGTATACATTCAAATTTTAAACAAGGCTTCCAAACCACTACACCTATTTAAATAACTTAACTCTCCTATGAGATACATATATTTCCGCTCATTTACCGGTGATAGATAACAGTACCCTTACCGCTTACTCTCATTTTAGAAATCTACGTAAATGATAGGCCTAAGCAGCCAGCACATCACATAAAATCGAAAAATGACTGTAATTTTTTTTATTTTTGAAATAAACATAGCGTTGTTGGTATTCATTTTCTTAGATCATTTTCTATCCATCTATAGCAGTTTTGAAGTAAAATTCAAGAAAAAGTTGATTTCATTTTTTCATCCCTATCCTGTTTTTACACTTGCGTTATATGATACATAGGAGCTCGAGGTCGGGATTATACTTTTGCGGCTTTGTTTTGTCTTTTTACTTCATGAATTCTATATTTTCTTTCAAAAACTTCGTTTTGCTGTGTTAAATACTGCTTTTATTAAAGGACGGTCCCAAAATCTTATGTAACGAGAATATATTTAAGTAAGTGCGTTTTGTTTGTTGTTTTTAAGCAGCTTCCATAAATGCATGAAATGCAAAATCTTTCTAAATTGTGACAGACCTCTTGCAAAAAATCTCAGTTTTCCGAAACATGTGCTGTATATTTTTTTACCTTTGATAAAGATACAGTTTGTGTATGAAACCGAAATACACGGTCCATATGCACAAACACTTGGGTTCAATAGAGCGATTCTGACCCAATAGTGTATCTCTTGTATTTTTTTTTTCTTATTCACATGCTATAAGAATCCATTATATACACTGAACAGGTTTAGTCACTCAACGGACACATTTATAAAAAAATTGATTCACTATATATGTCTTATATATATGTTTATAGACCACAAGTGGTTTATATAGAGACATATAGTGAAACAATTATTAACACGCAGTTCACGTGTATTAGTTGTAATGCTATTTTGGGCGGAAAAAGAAGCAAACAAGCGATGCAAAACGGCTGAAACACGCAATTTTCAGTTGTTTTCGAATTTTTCGACACTGCTGTTTCCGTTAGCATAAAATTGACGGGAGCTGCTTTCACGTATAACCGTTACGAAAAGGAACTGCTAGTCCCGTTAGCAAGATTCGTGTGCCTTCCCAACTTTAAATACCTGTATCTCTTTTAAAACGGCATATTACAAGGTGACACTTTGCAGACTTAAAGAGAAATGGTTGAAGTTTGTCCCTGGCCATTCAGTTTTTTTCATGTCTGAATATTAACACTTATAATTAATGCCGAATGCAAAAACACTCGATTTTCGGCAAAACTTTCGTGTTTACCGAGGATTTTCGCCTCATTTGCGGTACCCGTTTAGACATACTTTCACATGCTGATTCCTTGGTCTATGCTGAAACAATATATACTGACCGTTACTCATAAAGACAACAGAAAAGGCAACAACATTCACAAATACCCACCCTACGTAAAAACGCGCATTTGAATTTGGAGCTGCTGTCAACGCCGGAACTGCTGTCAACGCCGGAGGTTGTACACTGTGTATACGGTAAATGAATACTATTAGCTGGAAGAAAACACCAGAAAACAAACCACGTAACGTATTCGAAAGCAGTCAAACCTAAACCGCGACGAGCACATCACTTAAAGCCGAGGTTTGTGATAACCGAGACTCGATCATAGTGAACTGACTTACAAGTAAGATTAGAAACAGAGAAGCTCTGATCATTACACAATATCAGTGACTAGTGGTTCATCAATCTTTTTCGGGAAATTGAAAATCCAGAAACCTGTCACTGCACATACAGTTTTTTTTCGAATTGACAAAATGACTGACTTTAACATATATGTACGTTTCTAATCAATAAACATGTTGATGGCTTCAACAGCTGACATATATGCCACAGATATGGCAATGCCTCGAACAGAATGATTTTCACATTATTTCTGTACAATGTGATCATAAAGACTGTTTGTGGATGAATCCCGTGACACAGATGCATAGGTACATCGCGTTTTGGAACAGCTCTGTGAAACTGATATCCAGCTCAGTCCTTGTATAAATATATCGTGTGCAGTAGTTTTGACCTTCTTGTAATCGGAATAGGTATTTTAGGATGATCGAAACTTCCACCAATGACATTTCGTATCTAAAATGGTATCTGCGGTCTCTCTTGGTGTTTCAGTGCTTCTGGAATCGGTGATGTGTCTTCATCATGATCATAAAATGCATTTTCTGAGGTACGTCGATCGTCGTGTGAGAGCCGTACGAACAAGTAACATTCATCCGGTCAGCAACGATTGCAGAATATTGGTAACTCGTACGCAAGGTGATCGTGGTTGCTTCTACTTAGATAACGATCGGAGCCATCCATCACATTGAACCAGCTAGGAAACCTTTGATTGTATAGTTCAAGTTGATTAGTTTGTGTATCGAAATCTGATTTTGTCTTCTTCGCTTCAATTTCTCATTTCCCCTCTTCTGGAGGTTATACATTTGCCAGTCACCATCGTAATCTTTAAAAATGGTTAACGACTCATCTAAGCATTTCTGAATGAAGCCTGTGGACGCTATTTCGTGGTCGAACGTTTCAATCGAACTGAACTGCTAAGAACTACACATAATGCTAAGTATGCAGAGACGAGAAAAAATAAGGCTTGATCAATGGTATGGTAACAATAAATATTTTGTTTTAATCAAACCGTCTTTGCCAATGAAAGAGACAACATGTCGAGATGTTTTGAAACAACGCATTGAAACGAGTAAATAAAGTCTACCCCTTCAAAAGATATGAGATGAGTTAACAACATGCAACTGTTATAGGTTTATCAGCTTCCTGAGTACAAAACTGTTTGATCTGAACTTAAAACAAGATCAACCTTTCATTGTCCTGTGCCAGGACAACTTTTCATCGATAGAGAGCGAACAAGTTCACATATTCTACTTGGTGATGTTTCTCTATATGTTTTACTTTAAGAACGCCGATTACGATAGAGGAATGCAAATCATTCGACTCGTGCTAAAGATCAGACGTATCGCGAAAGACACATAACCGTTCCACGATCTCTATCTGTCGCTGTTGAAAAACAAAAAAAAAACGTTGTCTCCTCGTGCATCAGCACACGAGTTTGCCATTTAACGTATTTGCCTTTTTACCTGTCTGTGACACCGAAAGAGTTTCAAACACGGAAAACGTAGATTGATCAGTTCGCAAAATCTGAGTGGCTGGCTGACTCGGAAGTTTTTAATCAGGCGAAATCTCTTTGGACCTTTGCATACAAATAGAAGACGAGCAACGCTGTTCCTGACACGACGAAAGTCGAATTGTTGACATAAGAGCTGTACTATCTCAAACACTGGCTTCACTTTGCATACAACTTCAAACAAAGGCTTATACCCTATGCGAAATCCAAACGGCATTGTTTCTACGTTTTGAAAACGTTGTTGACAAACCCCGTATATACCCGACACCTGTCGTCCTGTTAATATCCCATGGACATAATAACGTTCTATTCGAACTTTCTTTGTAATAAGGTGATTCAAATGAACATACCTCAATATGCACGAAGAGTAGAAGGTGTTTCAACTTTCTTAAAAAAAGAGTGAGACAGATAATGATTTTTTTTTTTTTTTTGCAGTAGCAATCATAATTAACAGGAATAGGATACATGTTTCGATCTGCTTAAGACAGATTTATTAGACGACGATGGGAAACTAAAACAGATAAATGAAACCTGGGTTTTGCAACATCTTTGCATCGGATGTATCGCTTTTTGTTTTCACTTCTGCACTTGGAAATATCGGTTGAAACTGACTGTTCGATGTTATTTTTCAAACACTGTTGATTGAAAATAAAGCTGTTATACAGCCACCCGTCTTGTTTTTGAGCACTGTTGATGATTTTGATCATGTTCTTCGTCTAATAGGCAATCGATTCATACTTCTCATTAAAGATTTTGTTTGCAACTAGTAACTTATCTGGGTTGCTCGTTCTAGTCAATGCTACTATTATGTCTTCAGCTCTGTCGTCC
This sequence comes from Saxidomus purpurata, assembly GCA_022818135.1. Classification (NCBI taxonomy): domain Eukaryota; kingdom Metazoa; phylum Mollusca; class Bivalvia; order Venerida; family Veneridae; genus Saxidomus; species Saxidomus purpurata. The sequence goes on from JAFMSR010000565.1 coordinate 44,671, forward strand.
TTAGTCAACAAACCAAGAATGGGACTGTGAATCGTCAGACCCTGTGTATAATTGGATTCGTCGGGGCATAGAACATGGTGCACCGTCTGTTCGCGATGTGTTTCAAGATATGATTCTTTACCGTTCCGGCATGTCCCATGATAGTAACGATAGAATAAGGAAAGATATTGTCGGGTGAATAATTGAAAAGATGTTCCAGCGGTTGAAACTGTACGAACAGACTCCATTCTTGCAAGATCGGAAAATGAGACAAACATGCATCTTTAGATTGTTCAGTTGGTTTTTGTCGATCAATGAATGACAAAATTTCATTCACAGATCCGATGTCGCGCACAGAACAGTAAAAAATGACAAACTTAAGCGTTTTGTGTTTCAATGATGTCCAATTGACTGTTGTTGACAAAGGTGTTACACGTTCCCACACATTCATTTTTTGTATTAATGTAATATTGACTGAATTCTTGCTTGAAAATAAAATGAGTGTCATTTGAGAAGTTCTTTCTGATAGAAAACTTCTTATTTATTCATCAAAATCAGTTGTTGACTTTTAAAAGTCATGAACACATAGCACGTTGTTTCATGTGACGGTTTTCAAAGCAGTCCGTCAGTGTTTGCTTTTGTGAGTTTCTTGCACAATAACGATATCCTTGTTCGGATGTTTAGCCTAGTATTGTAACATTATATCAGCAGACACCTCCAGTAACGTTCAGATATGGTACTTCAGAAAAACAGTGTACTGAAAGAGCTATCTAAATTTATGTTTAACAATTCAACTCTTTCAGATCTTACAAAGTACAATGTAGGTGAAAAGAATAAAAGAGTAATCTGCTGAAACGATGTTTCGTGACAATCTTGTTTCACTTTAGTCAAACGTATCGAACATTGACAGCTGTTTCTTCGGGATTTCGGCAATACCCTCCGCTGTACAAGTCGTTCTATAAACCACCAATACCATAATCGAAGTACAAAAATGAAAAACGACCACTCCTGTTTCGCAACAAGATGCATGTTGTTTTAATGGAATTAATGACATACGACTTTGACAAACATGTGACTGCGCTCAATTGGAAACCCATCAGTAACATCGTTATTCGCGATTACCTAACAGATACATTCTTGATTCAACATAATTATGTTCCAACATAGAAAAGCCGATCGCGCAAAGCTTTCAACAACAAATGAAAACAGTGCAACCGCGTACATGTTTTTTTGTTGAAGTTGGTCGAAAGGTATTTCGAAGTAATGGCAATCTATCCGATCGATACTGTACAAGTTATATGACACGATGTTTTCGCTTTTAGCCGGAGATCCAGTATGTTTTTAGGCTACACTAATTCATGCATTTACTCAATGACATGGGTATCAAACGTTTCTTTCGCTCTCTGCTTCGCCATGACACCAAACTGGGTCTATGAAAAAATCGAAAAACGCCAGAAGGATACAAAAGCGTTATCAATTCCCGCAGACTTGAATTTAGCCAGGCAGGTATATCTGGATTTCTGAACTCGGCGAAGAAAGCGTTTGCATTTTTGTTCAGATCAGTAGAAGCCAGAAGATAGTTATAATTCCTCGTCCATTAATTAGAAACGCCCTCTTCGCGGCAACACTGTCATCAACATCAATGATGCTCAACCGTTTGCTCTATCATGTCATCGAATAAGTCTTGGCTGTTTTTTGAAAGACTTTATTTCATCCCGCGATGACTGCCGACTGTATCTCAGGCGACAGGATAGGAAGCTCTCTGGCACAATTCTCACCACAAGCGGGGCTTCGGTCGATGTTGCCATCTCAAATGTCACGCTATAGCTGACGAAGTTTCAGCTACCGAGCCATATTTGTACTCTCGAAACGCATTAATAAGTTCTATAGATATCTTCGCATACTGGTAACCTGCGTTCTTTTCGTAACATGCTCAGTAGCTTAGTGCATCGCGAAGAGCCTAAGAAATCATCCTATGAGCTCAAGATCAACCAATGAGACAGGCATTTTTGGCACAATGCCGAAACACTTTTCTGTTTAGGGTACGAACATCTCAAACACATTTATGTATTCTTCATACAACTCATCTCTGTCAACCGTTGCTGGTTTTTTCTCGAAGCGTTTCATGGGTTTCACACTGACGTTGTCAATGGCATCGGATATGTAACTCCTACAGTACAAATTATACGTTGTGAAAGCACGATTGCTTGTAGTCAGCATTCGCGATCAAAGCATCTTGTCGATGAAAAATTGAACAATATCTTCGTTCGTATATCCGCGTTCTTCCTTATGCAGATCGAGGGGTCAACGAGGGGTCAACGCGAAACTATTATACGTGTATATATAGAAATAGAAGCAGAAAGGATAATTTCGCGTTGACTTCCCGAGGTATAACAAATGAATCTGGAAAATCACATTTCTCGGTAACAGTTTTTTGACGTGATGTTCAATCTCGTAGAATATCCTTATGAGATCATCGTCTGTTTCGCTAGACACTCTTTGATCATTCTCACATTTTGCCCAAGGGAAGTTTTCAATTCGCCATCATACATGAGACATGTGTTCAATGAAATTCTGATTTTAATCACTGATTTTGTTTTTGAGTTTTGACTCGTCATCGTTAAATAGAGTCACCATAGCTGGAAAATTTCTCATCGAATACGAAATTTGACTTCTCAATATTGACGAGATTTTTTGCTTTATTTCTGTAGAAGGGTTTACGCGGTAACGGTCGTTTCACGGTCGCGGTAAAGTGAACTACTCAGTTTTTTTTTACACAGGCAACGTTTAGAAATCACTTATATCGTAGACTAATGTGAAGCCAGTTATCTCTATCTCGTCTCTGAACAAAACTTGTATGGTTATTGGTATCAATAAGATGAATTCGAGACATGTCTGATGAAAGACAAATGATCAATGTAGGTTTCGAGAGATTGAATAGGCTTAATAGTTACGCATTTATTGCGAGTAATTTGAATCTCCTGGCAACCAAAGCATTTACTCGCACGAACGTAGGAGTTATGTATCTGAATGAGTGAAAGAAAATCTTCGACTCGGTTGTAAGAGAAAACACAACGGTACCGCATGTTCAATCTTCTTAGAAACAAACACGATTGTATCACCATACGATGCCACGAATTTTAATTTGTACAAACTCTCATACTTCGACAACGCTGTTCTATCTGTACATATCAGAAACCTTCTCCAGTTAAAGGTTTATTACTAAGACCAAATCAAATTTTCTTTTCAATCCTGAATTGTAACAGGCGTCTTCTCAGATGGAAATTATGACATACAGCATCGAATGTGACCATATTGTGTTGAACATTTGAGCTTAACAAAAGAATTCATAAATTCATAAATTAAATTTTGCACCTTCAAAAACGAAAGTAGGTTTTCCAGTTTTCAAAAATCTTTATAATTTCCCAAAAATCTCACAGAGAGAGGCTGTAACAGGTTGTATATGAATAAGCATGCCTATTTTAAAATACAATTGAAAGAATTTCACTTTCAATGATCTGCAATGTGCATTTCTGACTGTTGACAACATGCAGTAAAGCAAAAGTAGGACAAAAAGACCACCCAGGTCAATCTAAGGAAATACAGAAACATTCACTCGTTTTTCTGCGCAGTATTTCAAACTGGGAAATACTCAACGGCTATTGTAAAGTTTTAGAAGGCAGTTTCAAACTGCATTTCCCTGCTACAATTCCAGAAAATTCAATTTGGTATAAGTAATGGACCTTTAACATGATACTGGCAACTTCACATTGTTCGGTATTATCAACGAACTATTAACAGAGATCTGTCTTCTTCAATATACTGTCCTCTAAGTCACGACATGATTCCAGAGTGTCAATATGATTTTTCCTTGATCGTTTGTTTTCAAAATAGACTGCAGTAGGCAGCGGTCGGATAAGTTTTCATCGTAAATTGTATTATTTGAAATATCCAGCATAGGACATCCGAATGTTTCTGCTTGCTGATTTTCATACTAATTCATGTTTATGTACCTGAATCTTAATATGTGGTATAACTAAGCCGTTAACTGAGCAATTATACCTTCGCCACTTTCCAGTCAGGGATATCAGAACTGTCAAGATGCTGCATTTTCCTATTATCGGTGTTAATAAGATCATTCGCGCTAATATAGAAACATGTGCCATTCAATATCATATCAACCGATGTCTTTTAATTGCACCAATCGTTCAGATCTGTTGATAGATCTGCCAACACAGGGAACATGCAAAGGTAGAAAAATGTGTTTGTTTTTATGGGGTCCAACATTTCTGTTTGTACAAAAGCATCACTTGATAGCAAAAACAAATAAGTACAATGCAAACTCAGTTTCACCGTTATTCAAAACAATTTAATCTATGAACTTAAGATATAGTGTGCAGCTGTTTAGTCAAAACAGATTTACACACTCAGTGACAGATACTGTAAAAATGAAGATATGATCAAACATTTTTGTTTTCATAACTGTACAGCTGACATATCACAGAGCCTTGAGGCACACCACAAAATAAATTCAAACTCTAAAATTGTTGAAATATTGTTTCAGACTGACAGAGATCACTTGTTCGTCAGAGTGTTTTTTAAATGAAAAATTGCTACCAAAGTTTGTACAAAAAAGACTCTTGATAGCAAATACGCCTGTTCACCAGACCCAAACTTGTTCATTTATGGAATTGTTTCTGACAGTGTGGAATCTATCTAGTCCAATGTTAATCAGTTGCTACAGTGCAAAATTTGTTTCACAGTTATTCAAAACAAATCTCAGAATTCCAGGTTGAGACCCAGCAGATTAACACACTCGGTGAAAACAGATACTGTACATAGATATTTTCTCTTCATTAAGGAGGTATGATTAAACACTATTTTATATGCATGGTTAATTTTCTTTTCAGAAGCCATCATCAAACAACTTCTGTTGGTATTGTGCCTGATGCCAATTTGATTGATCACAACAAAATACTCTTATGTACACATGTCTCTACTACATATGGAACTGATTGCTTTTTCACATATGTTTAATGCCCTGGCAGAAAACATCCCCTTGAGGCACACCAATACAGAACTCAATTTCTCAAATGTCTTGTCCATGATGCTGTGTTGAACCGTATATGTCCCAGAACGTATATATCACACGTGCGTGATATATTCGACCGTAAATATAACACGTGTTTAATGTGACATATTCGTTTGGTCATTTTTGACAGTTTACACCGAAACGTATATGTCTCATAGGTTGTGACATTAAAGTGCATGAAAGTACAAATTATACTTTTGCTTAAGTCGGTCATGCAGATATATCAAGTTTACTCTGTGTCTA
>JAFMSR010000566.1:0-22500 GCA_022818135.1 Saxidomus purpurata
CCATAAACTTCAGCATGCTTCAACCATTCTGCCTTTTCTGGTTTGCGTTTACCAAACAGGCTCGTTTCTTGCATGAAAACAATCGGCGGGCCGCCATATTGTTCAGCTTGGTCAGTGCTGACCACCTGGTCATTTTCAGAATTCAAAATTTCAGTCATACCTTCAGTTTAATTGAGTCCGTAAAGCACAAATAAAACACTGTTAGTACTTTATAAATGTATTAAAGTCCAATTGATCACTATATTCCGCAGTTTAAATATGTTAATATAATTATTTACTCTGACGTAAAAGATATAGTCGTGACAGTATCAGTTACGTCCCTTCTAAAAAAAAAAAAAAAAAAAAAAAAAAAAAACCGAATTCAGTATTAATTGATAAGTAAAACTTGTCCAAGCTTTCTTTCATGCATCATATTTCTTTTCCCGTATGCCCCGCTTGAACTGATGTTTGCCAGTAAGATAAAACAATAGTAATGGTACTGGTCATCGGGGTTTTCCAGTATCTTCTGTATTTAATATGCATCACTTTGCCCTTTTGAAAAGTCTTATAAGATTGAGTCGGATTGGTTAAACAGACGACTGGTTCTGATTTGGATGGTCTCATCGTACGTAGCATTAGTATACCTAGTTTGATCAACATCTCGTCAGGCTCAATATGGTAATTATCCAGATGGAACTGCTGAGTTTGGTTGATTCACAACACGTTTAGTCACAGTGACTCGTAGCAATCACAGGTTGACCACCACGAAAGGTTGTATTCATTGGAATCCTTTCTCCATTGATAACTAACATGTCAGAATGCATATCTAGCATTATTCCTAGAAGATGCAAAAAATCATGTCAAAACATCATTTCAACACTAATTGGTTGTACGTAGACCCTTTCTTGAAATGGTTGTGAACCTTACCGCAACTTAAGAGGTTTTGTGGTAAAACTCTTCAATACGGCATCTTTATCTGTCATCTGCATAACCACAACTTTGACTTTAGCATGCTTATTCTTCAAGCTGTGGTATATTTGTAGGGAAAGGATGGTAATCTCTGAACCAGAATCTATTCTAGCTTTGACTTCCTTACCATATACGGTCAAGTTAACAAGCAAAAATCCGGCTTGAACTTGGTGTATGCCGAATGCTGATTTGATTTGATTTGATGAGAATTTTATCAAGGTCCGTCCCAAAGAGCATGTATGTTAGCTTAGTATTGGGATGAGACCCCGGCATGTCTCCCGTCATGCCTAGAAATACAAATTTTGATGCCAAAAAATAGGAGACATTTACCTGACTGCAATTTCCAGCCAGTATAGACAAAGGTTGTTTTTGATTGGTTGCCAAAGAGTAGGCCAATAACGGCGACCAATGAGATCAGATTGTGATTGACCTAATGCCGAATGCTTCTTCGGTATGTTCTTTTTATACCCTCGAAACGAAGTGGGGGATGGGGTATATAGGAGTCACCCGGTGGTCGGTCGGTCAGGTGGTCTGTTGCATTTTCCTTGTCCGGACCATAACTTGAAACTACTAGTTGGAATTCAATACAACTTCATACAATGGTCAAGCACATTGAGAGGGAGTGCAGTGCACAAGAACCATAACTCCGTCTTGACTCATTACAGAGTTATTGCCCTTTGTTACTTTTCCTTGTCCGGAGCATAACTTGAAAACTACTGGTTGGAATTCAATACAACTTCATACAATGGTCTAGCACAACGAGGGGAAGAACCACAAATCTATCTTGAGTAATTACAGAGTTATTGCCCTGTTACTTTTCCTTGTCTGGAGCATAACTTGAAAACTACTGGTTGGAATTCAATACAACTTCATACAATGGTCAAGTACATTGAGAGGAAGTGCAGTGCACAGAAACCATAACTCTTACTTGATATTATTTTTGTTTTTTTGACTCATTTCAGAGTTTTAACCCTTTGTTACTTTTCCTTGTCCGGAGCATTACTTGAAAACTACTGGTTGGAATTCAATACAACTTCATACAATGGTCTAGCACAATGAGAGGAAATGCAGTGTACAAGAACAATCACTCCATCTTGACTAATTACAGAGTTATTGCCCTTTGTTACTTTTCCTTGTCCGGAGCATAATTTGAAAACTACTGGTTGGAATTCAATACAACTTCATACAATGATCAAGCACAATGAGAAAAAGTGCAGTGCAAAAGAATAACAACTCTATCTTAACTAATTACAGAGTTATTGCCCTTTGTTACTTTTACTTGTCTTGAGCATAATTCGAAAACTACTGGTTGGAATTCAATACAACTTCATACAATGGTCAAGCACAATGAGAGGAAGTGCAGTGTACAAGAACCATAACTCTATCTTGACAAATTACAGAGGTATTTTGTTACTGCAAATCTCCTCAGTTTATAAAGCAGTCTTCCGGGGGTATAACACGTTTAGTGATAAATGTAGTTGGACCTGATTAGTTACTCCTGCAGGTTTTAAATGACTTATTGATTTATCATACTTCTGCTTGCTTGATCCTCTGGCATCGTACTGACTAGAAGTTTTGCTGCTGTCGACATCCCTTGTACATGACTGGACTTCTCTTCTATCAGGGTCGTGCTGTCTGAATAAACTAGAAGTTTTAGACTTAATGATACAAACTCTTCCTATCTTTTTTCATGCTGATTGTCATTTGAGTTTCTCTTATTCGCCGTAACTGTTGTTGGACTAGAATACACTTCATCGCTTTGGTTAAACAGGCCCTTCATTGCCTTTTCTAAGGGCTGAGACGGTTGGCTTTCTCGTCCGGCTCTTTGGGTGTTTAAATTATTTGCACCTGTCTTTTTCTTAAGCAACTTCTTATATCGGCGGCAAACATTCTTAAAATGGCCCCACCTTTTGCAGAAGTAGCATTGAGTGTTTGCATGTTTCTTGGCGACTTCATCTTTAGGTGTTGACGTCTGCTGAAACTTAGTTATCTGTTGGAAGGCTTTACGCATCATCTGTTCAACCCTGGCTTCAGATGGAGAAATCACTGCATTAACGGAATCAGTTGATCTCAGTTGTACTTTCTTTGTCTGCTACCAACAGCCGCCTCAAAAATGATGATAATGATGCTGTTTAACGGCATAAAGTGCTTCTTGCATACATTTTTGTTTGTTGAAGCATGTCTGTTTACCGACTTTTTTCTTTCAAAACATCCTGTTGGAAAATCATGTTCTCGCATTCCATGTTTTTTCTGGGAAATAGCGGAATTCACTGGTGGACAACGTAAGTACTCTATCAGCCCAGTCTTTTGAGGATTCATCTTTTATTTGTCTTGCCTGCTGGAACTTTTTACGTGAGGTTTCGGTTATATCTTGGTTACCGAATCTATTTTCCAGTTGCTTCATTTTTTGTTGAAAGGAATCGCAATTACCCGATTTCAATGTGATTGTAAAGAAATCCTAAGCTTTCCCTTCAAGGACCCAGGTTAGGTAGTCTCGTCATACACTGTCTGTCCAGTCCATTACAGTTCTGTAGCTTTAAACTGTTGTTTAAAAGACAGCCAACTGGTCTTTCCATCATATCGCAGATTCTTTAGGACATTTCTTTGATCTCCTCTCATTGAACATTTGTAATCATTCTCATCAGAGTTAGACTCACCAGAACTTGAACGACCATATTTTCTAGTGCGGGTATGACGTTTAGATTTTGTAGTGTAGTATGACTGTAGACTGTACCTGTCTTTTAAAATGATTTTATTATTCTGCCGAGTATTAATCACATTTCTATATGCACGATACTGTCTGGAACTTAAACGACTAGAACTCCATGATCTAGATTTTCGGTGTATAGAATACGACCTTGATCTTTGTCTACTTTATTTGTTTCTAGTCTTTTTCTATCACGTGTCTTTAAGTGATGCCTATTTTTATCAATTGACTTACTTCTATTGTCTGAGTTTGACTTATCATATGAACTTGACTGATGACGTAACACTGCTTTTTCCCCTTTGAATTCGAAGTATCGTGTTTGGGTGTACCTTTAAAGGTATAGCTGTAGTTTAAAGATCTATGTTTGCTGTTTTGTCTAGAAGACCTTTCACACGACCTTTAACTTCCATTGTCTGAGTGATACTTGTAACCTTTTGATTTGTATCACTTCTTTCTCATATAAATACTTAAGTGTAATCAGCTCTTTGATTGTGTTTAGTGTCATATGATTTCAAATAATGCTTTTTATATTTTCTTGTGATTTCTAAATGTGGACCTATCACTGGCAGATGAGTCTGTTTACGAATATTTTCTAGAGTAATTTCTTCGTCTAGATTTTTTACTTTATGACCTTTACCTGTTTTAATTTTGTTTCTTTTGTGCGTTTTTATCTGTTTCTAAAATAATCTCTTGGTCTTGAAGAATATTGCGTGTCTGAATCAGAAGTATCTTAAGAGTTGGTTCTATGGTATGAAGGCGTTACATTTCTTGAAGATGATTTGTGCTTCACTGATGAATCGTTAACTGGCAGATCTTGATAACACGGCAATAAATATTGAGTTTTTAGTAACAGACATTTTGAATGTTCAAGATGGATATGACCTTGAATTACATGTAGACGTCTTGGTTCTAAGAACCTTGTCTGTGTACATCTGGTTTACTATCTGGAACTCTGAAGTTCTATGTCTTGCAGTAGAGTGGACTTAATCATCTGTCTCACTTTATATCAGAGCAGGTAGTGCAGAAATTATCGCAACTAGATCTGTTTTGGTTATTTCCTGGCTTAAGGAAAGGAACTGGTTTACAACATCTTCCACGTGAGGTTGTGTAGTATGTGTTACCTATATCTTGGCAATCTTGGGTGTTTGTAAATCATGAAATGTTGGTATTGATAGCATAGGTGGTGCCATAGCCATACTATGTACCAATGTTGTATATGCCGGGACACTTGTAATTGTTACTGGTGTTGTAAATGTTGATGAATCAAAACAACAAAAAAACAAAAACAATATCAAACAGGGAATGCCACGCACCAAAAACGCAGCCTCCCCAAACCCTAACCCTAACCCTCAAGTTTGGTAACTAGTGTCCATGGTGTAGCTACTAAAGCAAGTTTTGTGAGAACGGTGTTCTTGGTTGTCTTGAACTCAAAGTGTCTGCTGAAGATACTACAATGAGAATATTCCTGTAGTGGTCACCGGAATACTCAAAACAATTGTTGAAGTGGGGGTTTGTTTTTTTACTACTATAAATGGCACAATGGTACCGGTAGCAGCTGATGGTGATGTAGTGGCCACAATTTTTCTCATTGATGACACCGATTCCCTCTTCCTAGGAATAGGATATGCGAAATCGATGACACCCAGCATCTGTTTTGCTACATGTCCCGGTAATATCATAGAAATATCTTCTTTGTGTACTCTGCCATACTTTTGTCTGAACTGTATGATAAGGTCAGCTCTAAAAGGTCCTACCAAGTACCGTATGCCATTCCTCTTCAGTGGCTTGATTTATGTTGACAAATATTGTTTCTCACGTTTGTCAAGTCACAAGAGCAAAGTGTAATCACAATATTGTTAATCAAAAATTGCTAAATATTATGAAGCTAATCTTACAATTTTCAGGTACTTTACTTATGAATCTAATTTATTTCTTGTAAAGGATACTTTAATATTGTCCTGATTAACAAGTCAAGGCAGTTGAAATTATTTGCTATAAACTGTATGCTGGTACACAGACAGATGCCAACACTTTATATATATAACTTTTGCACTTATCCGCTTATTTTGCTACATATGTTCGATACTGTGGATCTCTGCCTTTGCACAACTGGCGGTCAGATCTGTCAATCCGGTCTCTCAGGAATTCCGCCAAGTTGACGTACTTCCGCAACAAGTTACACAGCACTAAAGTATGCACCATCACAACAGTCTCTTAATCAGTTATATGCCGTTTTATCATTTGATTTGACTTGAAAATAATAAGACTTAACAATATTTCTTATTGTAAATTACGGAGGTGAAGTATGGGGTTCCAGCGAACAATACACATATATATGACAATGATCATAATATAGAATTCACAAACGTTGGACAAAATATGTGTTGGAATGATATATGCTATATATACAAATTTTATATGTCAGCGGTCATAATGCTTTAAATTATCCTTTCGCGTACGTGTTGAGAAAGGCGAGTCAGTGTTGCCTGTATAAGCTTTAATTGTTTAAATATTGACGTGATATCATTTCCTTTAGAAACAAGCTAATTGAGAAAAGCAATGGAAAACAACGTACCAAAACAAAATGACTGGATCAGACGAGGAAATAATCTAAGCTTCATGAAGATCTATCAAGAACCTTCACGATAAGATAAGCATTTGACACAAGTGTGATGAAAATGCTTCATAGGAATAAGGAGATAAAGAGTTTTGAATATTTTGGCATCAGCTTAATCTCGACCCTAAACAGTTGTCACCAATTCCTACGTCACATACAAATTGATCACTACATGTGACGATGGATGCCACGGTACCTCTCCGAGGCATGAAGCATAACACGTCTTCCTAGTATGAGTTTTTGCTGTATGCATTGATGTCATCAATTGTAAAATACTGCAGAAGTTACAGCCGAGGCAAAGAATAAGTATATTACCCTTAATTGCAGGTTATGAACTTAAATGTAACATTGGCTTCCAAGGTATCTCCCTCGGTGCGATAAATGACATAACCTAACGATAAGAGGCAACCATTTCATGACGTAACATCAATATTTCAACAGCATATAATTATTATAGCCCAACATTATAAATCAAAATGTTTTTGGCAATTTCTTTAAACTTATTTCAGATCTACCCGTGCATATACAAGTTATAGCCGTGACACGAAGTGCGGGCGAGGACTGACAGAACCAAGCAAACTTAAGTATGACTTATGATCATTTAAAATTTTATCAGTTGATAAATCTGAAAAATGATAACTCAATAAAACCCAAATTACTCTCTATGGTTGTGAAATATGAAGATTCTTTAAAAACATTTCTGAAAAATAATTTTATGGATAATCCTTCACAGGAATAAAGGGAAAAAGACTGTTGAACTCTTCATATCACATGATTCTGTTAGTATCCATAAGACCTCAAACTTTCTGAAAACTTAGGAATTGGACCAGGTCGAGAGATTTGTACCTGTATCATATTTCAATACTTTAGAATTCAAGTAAAATCGTTAGTCTAGGAGGTTCTCATTGCTTAACTTTATATAAAGCATAGGAAGAGAGTTGGATGTTTGGGAAATTACTAGCAGTAGGTGTTTCTTGTTCTGTTGCCTTCGCACAGCTGGCTGTCAGAGCTGTCAATCCGGGCACTCAGGATTCTCGCCAAGCTGACGGACTTCCGGGACAGATTACACAAGACTTAATTATTTACCATTGCAACACGCCTTCCATTTAGAAATGAAGGTATCCGATTAATAAGGGAGTCAAATTGTGACCAAATTCATGTTACAGTATAACCTCTCTACAACAATACCAAAGGGAACATCAATTTGTGTTTGTTGTGGAGATGTTGTTACTCGAGGTTCATATATGACTGCTTTGGGAAATAAACATCAGTCTTTGTAGAGAAGTTTTTCTTCTTCGGAGATGTTGTTTAGAGAGGTTGGACTGTAGTTTAGCACTAGCATAGGTTTTTAAATATGTGAAGGGTAAGAAACTCAATATATTTACCTTTTGTGAAAAAAAATCATCTAGTATTGTAAGAAGTCAAATGTATGAACCCTCTAGCTGGAAAGGTAGTCAGTACATGTCCATAAGCTAGAAGAACGTTGGAACTTCGGTAGCCATTGTTACCATGGATTCATTGACTTTAGCAACTTGAAGCTATCCGAGGATCGTTGTAGATATCTTGATGGAACATCTTCGGTCTAAGTGGTCAAATGTATGCTTCGGAAGTGTGTGGACGTGTTTATATATCTGGACTAGAATTGGATTACATATCCATCATAGCATTCCTGGTCCATTGTAAATGGACTATCGCTCCAAAATGGAATTCCTTATCCATTAGAAATGGGCTGAATATGCTAAATGGAACTCTAAGGCAGCATCTTCCATTGAATATTTTTTAGAAGGCCTACTCATCACAATGCAAGTAAATGTATGCTACTGAAACTTTCTCTGGTAGCTGTACAATGCATTGCCGACTGAAACTCTAGTACTTTTCCAACACCGATCTGGTGGTGTTGATAAAGAAATCTTACGAAATGGCAAGTTTTAGCCAACGTTAAGTTTGTGTGACGGACCGACAGACCGACAAAGAGATCCCAATGTATCGCCTTTTTCCTAAAGGGGGACGCAAAAACTGTTAGTGATTTATAGGTTAATATAACAGGTATTCAATTTTGTAAACAGACTTATTGTAGTATTGACATTTCAAAGATTAAAGTTCATACAAAGCAAACTACTTATTTTAAACATATCATTCTTGCATCTGCCTCTTAATTCTGATATGTATTTATTCACACTTTTGTTTTACGTTTTATTGACAAGCTGAACGTTTCAGTTCATTTTGCTGTAAACTTTTAAAACACAACTGTCTTTCTAAACAATATTTAGGAACTTTCTTCACTCCCACGATATGACAATGGCTCCTGAAATGAAAAAACAATATTATGTGGTAATAAGGGAATGTATGTAAAAAGAAAGTTGAACAATACATGCTATCATAACATGAGACTCAGTTGGCAATATGTTGCTCATCAGAGCATGCTGTATCTTATTTGGTCAACATCCAATTCTATGAAGTACTGTTTTACTTTAGAACCAGTTACTGTTACTGTTTTGAGAGAAAAGTGTTCAACCTTTTAATGATTTGACTAAAGAAGCACCAAATCATCTGACAGAAGAAGTGATGATAGCGACCATATGACCCACATTCAAATTTGGCATTGATATTATCATGAAGATAATTATTTCTACAATTTTTCCAGATGATTGCTGGTCACATGTGACCCATGTGCTTATATTATGGTAAGTGTAGTTACTAGTTAGACTCATCTTCTGCAGACAATACATTGAGCTAATGTGAGCTATTTCAGCTAGAGTAAAAATGGAAGCAAAATCATTACATGAAATATTTAACGGAAGAGACAATTTAACTAAGAGAGATAATTAAAAACAAGAGGGCCATGCTCACCATATATTGCTCACCTGAGTATCAGTGCACCTGCCTAGTGCCTATGGGTAATTTTGACCCCTTAGGCATGATTTGAACAATAATGTTGGTGGAGGACCACTAGACACTCTTACATAGCAAATATCTAAGCTTTAGGCCTTGCAGTTTTTCTTACAGAAACCTATGCAAAATCAAAAGGTCGGAAGAATTTGACCCAAAGGTCATCATTTGAACAATGTTAGTAGAAGTCAGCTAGGCAATGATACATGTATTCTAAATTTTGTGTAAGTTCTAGACCTTTTGGTGTCTAATAAGAGGAAATTTTGTTGTTAGCGTTTTCTATTTAGGCCTATTTCAAAACAATTGACTCCCTGTCATAGTCAATTTTGACCTAAGGGTCGTAGTTTGAACAATCTTGGTAGAGGTTCACTGGACAACACCACACACAAAATATCTAAGCTCCAGGCATTTTGGTTTGAGAGTAGAAGAATTTTAAAGTTTTTCGTATAGACATAAACATGTTAAAACAAGTGACCTCCCAGGCGGGGTAAATTTTGAAAAATCATACTGACAAAGTTTCAAGAATACCAATGAAAAATGCAAACTCAAATGCATATACAAGGTTTTTCTATGAAATGACCTTGTGGCCTAGTTTCTGACCCCAGATGACCCACATTTGAACATGGTGTTGTGCATGACACACCCTCATTAGTTCAGCATGGGTAAAAAAATTATTAAAGTTATGTCAAAATTGATCCATGCATGTGGAAAACACAGGGTATGGGTAGCAATTGTTTCAAGCTTTTTAAAAATATTGACCGTGACCTTGACCTATAACCAACTCACCCAAAAAAACGAAAGGGATTATTTACATGTTGCAAGCAATATTCTGAGCAAGTCTGATGAAAGCTGAATGAAAATTGTTACATGCAAAGTGCTATCAAGGAAACGTTAACAGAGGTGACCTTGACTTTTGACCCACTGACCCCTAAAAAGTAGCGATCATCTACATGTTGGAGGCAACCTTCTGAGCAAGTGTCATGATAGTCAAATTTGAAAATTTTGACCTGTACAGTGTTATCAATGAAAAGTTTACGAACAGATGTACGGACAACAGACAAACCACCATGGCATAAGTTCTGCTGAACATTACAGCTAAAAATCACTCCTTTTATTTGTTGTGAGTAAAATTCTCACGTTTAGGTCATAATTTTTTTTTATAAAACAACATGATTAGGTACCTGGAAAGACACACCAATTGTTTGGGGTTTTGGAAATTAGCTGCTGCAAACAGTATCCCGCCATGTCTGCTACATTGTCAAACAATTCACTTGTAATTTACTGAAAATAAAAAGAAAATAGTACATCAAAATTTTCAGCATTGCAACATACACATTACATATATCACTTTCAATGAACTTTCAAGTTTACATCACCTTCACTGGACTTTATGTTTACATAGAAAAACATTACGTGGACATTCAAAGAAAACAAGATTTTTCTATCAAATAATGTTGTAGAAAAGTTCCTCCGAGTATTCATATTTGTAAGCAACACTGGAAGAAAATACTATACAACTTTTTAAACAGTAAGGAATTTGCTAGCTTACAGATTTAGGAACAAAGAAAGTACTCATGTATGTATTTGAATTTAAAAGTGGATATTTTACCTTTAATTTACACTAAAAGTAATATTCAATTGACCATCAATTGACCAGTATAGACAACAATGGAGGGAACAGACAAAATTGACTTACATTTACCACCTAAGGGTAGATTTAGTTGTACATTACCCTTATTTTATCAAATATTAATTTTACCACATTGGAGAATTTAGTCATTTACAAAAAACTATCGCAAAATATTCAATTGACCAGACTGAGTATTGACCACAATGGGAGAAAGGTTTCAATAAACCACATAGAGAGTGGCTAGACAAAACAACCAATACTGATGTATATATAATATTGACCACTTTGGAGGTATTGACCAGGAGATTTAGCTGAACTTTCCTTTTATTCTTAATACTATCAATTTGAATTGTTAATTCATTATTCATATTAAGACAACCAAAAGTGATCACAAAATATTCATTTGACCACCAATCGGCCATATGTTGACCACTTTGGGGTTATTGACCAGGGTGGCTTTGACCACACAACATTGCAGATAAGACCATGTAGATTTATTTTTGTTCTGAAAATCCGAAACCAAACTTGCTGTATGTAACATAATGCATTATATCAATTCCGAAATGAACGAGAAACAAGTCTTCAATTGTTTTTAAGCAAGTTAACTCACATACCAATGTGTTTTCCATGCAGCTGCAGAATATTTGGCTTCAGAGCAGCAGTTGTTAGGCAGAGCAGGATGTGAAAATGGTTGCGATGACACTACAAGATGCATGCTTTCCTGAAAATTTAGTAAATAATTATGTAAAACTTAAAATAACATACTAGTTACAGAAACAAGGTCTGAGTATAGCAATTTTCTCTTCTTTACATACATGTATATCTTTCTTATTTACATTTTTCTCCCCTGAAATTGGTACACAACATTTTCTTGGTGCATCATCTAAGAATATTTCTTTTTCATTATACAGAGCAGTGTTGAATGTTGGTAATGGACAGTCTTATAAGAAGTGTCAAAGTTGCAAGGTCAATCAGAATTCAGGCTTTGAGTATACAAATTTACAGTATAAATGATTGAATGTTATATTGCCAATTCTAACACAATCCACATATAGGTGTATAACAAAGAAAAAGTTTACTCTTTTGTTTCAATATACAAATGTATCAGTATGTGGGAGCTGCCAGGTCCCTGTGGTTAGCATCAAATGTGACGGCAAATATATATATATATAGAAATAATAGAACAACAACATAATTATATGCAAAATTAACTAGTGTAACAATTTATTAATTACATGTATATTTACATCTTTATCATAAAATTCTTCAAAACATTCTAAAAAGCTTGAAAATTCGTATCAAAGTCTTTTAACATTAATTAACTGAATAATTTCTAAACCTTCTGTTTTGAAGTGCATGCAGCATGTTCTGTCATCATGGTGACTGGTGACTGGTCATGGAGGTGAAATCATTTACGATTTTGGGAGGTGAAATGACTGGGGTATGCACTGGCGGATACAGAGAAGGCATGTCTGGTGGGCTGACTCGGGGTGGGTCAGGGAGGGGTGTCCCTCCAGACGGGAAAAAATTGAATATTGTATCTATGAAATGGTAAAATTTCCAGCATCATATTTCACCTACTCTGAAGCACCAAACTTGCAACTGCAAAGTGTTCAGGTGGCTGCAGCCCTAAAGCCCAGCCCTGAATCTGCGGCTGGCATGACACATCAGTCAGTCTGTTGGCCTTATTCGTTTGGCGTTTCAGTGTGACCCCTTTCACAGATCTGTCATCTGATATTTCATTTATAACTGTCACACCGTTGACATTGCAGAACTGTAGAAGGCGGAACTCTAAAATGTCAACCTGTAAAATCGGTCTATCTTCGAAATTGAAACAGTAAGACTAAACTTGCAACTATAATGCAAACTATGCATAATCATGATGGAAATACTAGTTTAAAACACACCTATTTGGGTCTAACTAGCATTTATTGTTACCAGGTACAACGTCTAAACCTTAAACGTTTACAAATGACGCCAGCAATTCAGAAGGGAGGTAACCATCAGAAGAGTAGAGATGCCTTCGTACATAAGACAGTTCGTACTCCATCGTCTTTACAGACATAAAGGCCTTTAAGGGGACGACAGACACCGTCAGTCATCTTCACAAAATACATTGAGAATGTAGATCTGGTTCTGACTTCTTAAACATTAAATGCCGCTAGATTCTCTATTTTTGATTTGATAAGGCGGTCGGAAAATAATGATAGGACAGTGGCCGACCAGCCTTCCACGGTAATGTCTATAAAGGCGGTGAAGACGAGGAGAAACAGAATGGCGTATACTGTACTGTAGATTTAATCAATGACTACAGCCACTACAGTATAGCAGTGTTTCAAAAATGATAGCAGAACTAAACTGGCAAACTCTAGAACAGCGTCGAAACATCAGTGCTGTTACTTTCTTTTACAAAATACAAAACAACCTTATTTGTGTAGACCACCACCACCTTACACATACTAGAAACCTGAACTACTTAATACCCTTCTCTAGAACACAGTATCATGCAAATTCGTATTTCCCTAGGAGTATCCGTCTGTGGAATGGTCTCCCCTTACACTTTTCATGACAAATTAAATATTTACTCAAAAGAGCTCAAGAATCAAAACATTTACTTTACTGATAATAAAAAATGAACATTCTTTCACATTTTTTTTCTACTTTCGCTTACTTCTATAATGACGTCATACCATTGGCCCGCTCGATTATAAACATCTAAAATGTGACCGGTCCACCTTCTATAGTGGACCCGGTTTCGCACACCCTGCTATTTTTAGAACGACGGATCAGTTACCAAAACAAGTTGATGAAAAAGAAGGAATAACATCTTAAAGCTTGTAAAATTGATATTATTTCACATTTTCTATCTATTTTGTATATATACAGACTGCAAGGAATACCTCACTAAAGTCACAATCTGCAAATTTATGCAATGGCTTTATGCTGTAGAGACTCCAAAACATCAATTTTTTGTAACAACGTTTAGCTAAAACTTTAGCATAGAGTCACTGGGCCGTCCTGCACTGTAAATGAAATTACTCGATTAAATATTTCACTATCCGAAAATATGAAAAATGCTAAATCAAGCTATATGTTGGGAGAACAAGAAAAACAACTGATTTTTCACATTATTCTACGTAACAAACATGAAAAAACTTGCAGATTCGCTGGATTATAGATTGAAGTAAATGACTGTTGTATTTCAGTTATGAAAAGTGCCACTTGCATTTATTTTTTATTATTATTTTGCAACTAAACAGGGGTCTCGGTATGATTTGTTTATGTTTACGTCTGCTACTTCCAAAGCGAGGCTCAAAAACAGGATCCTTCCGATGTCATTTTTGTCTGAGTATCTAAATCCCATACAAATAAAAGACAAAAACAAGCCAAAATCAACAACAGTTTATTCAGAATTTACATTAAACTAGAAGGTGTGCGAAACCGCGTCCTGTGCGACATCGGGTACACTGACTCTAAACATATTTGCTGAGCGGCTTGACCCTTTCACTAAATTCTAAGTCTAAATATCCTGTTTTTAACTAATAGTCTTGTAGGCTTTTTAATCTTTTATCTATCCTAGTTTGCACATAAATGTTTTTATTTTAACAGCTGTTCCCAGACAAAGCGCCTGCTAGTTATAATCGTAAACGTTTGTTAGCAGTAAAACGTAGATGCAGATGTAGATAACGGACGCCAAGTAGTAAACGAAAATACATGTTTTATATCTTGTGAATATTTAGCATCGATGATCGACCAAGAAACGTTGACTTACCTTTATAATTTGTCTTATCCGAAGAAAAAAACAATTTACAACCACTTGGAGAATTCTGTGCTGATTTTTCTTCCGTTGGTTCCTATTGACCCTATTATTTCTCCCTGCAAACTTGTTTCACGATGCAATTTCCAACCTCAGCAGCGTTTAGAATAAGTGTAGATGACAATGACGTCATAGCGTTTTCGTCATAGGGCTTTGACGTCATAAAATAGAACGTGCTACCTTTCCTTTGATGTCACTGACCCAGAGTAAACAAATGTTGAGTGATTTGATGATTTTGGCAGTTTAAAAAAAAATCAGCTGTGAAACTAGATCTTTGGAAATTTCAGGTAGATCTATTAATCTTAACTTTATAATACTTTTGTGTACTTCGCCATACTTAAAAAGCGAACCTGGTAGATCTAAAGAATGCTAAGTTGCTCACCTGCAACAACAGCGTCGGTGTCAATCATAAATGTAGCCATAGCTGATAGCATGGTCATGATGATAGATCAACAACTTAACACTGTCTTGGCCAACAATGAAACAACAAGAAAATAGATCTCTATATTAGGTCTTTTTCGGTTGTAAGCGGCCCGGTAGCTCAATCGGTAAGAGCATTCGCCCTGTTTACATAAGCTTATCATTTTAGCTTTCTTCAGAAGAAAATGTGCTGACAGACAGTTTAATCATGGGGTTGAAATTTCCTGTGTAACCCCACTTTTGAGGTCTTTTTCTTAATACTTTTTTTCACTAGATCTGTGGTCAAAAACATAATTTCAACTAATTTTCTTTTTCAACATGTCATCATGTGACTGTTGTCTTGTTTTCTCCCTGTTTTTATGCAGATATATTCTGTACTTAGCCTCAATTTTTCGACTGCAAGACTGACCAATTTTACAAACTGATCTTACATAGATGTCTGTCGTAAATTTATAGCACAATTAGTTGGGCTAATGATCTACTTATAGATCTAGCTTTTAAATGAAAAAATGACCAGTCTAAGAAATAGTGAGCCCCCCCCCCAAACAATATCTGTGTTTCGGGCAACCCAACCATCCCTAGCGAAAGGTTAAGTACCAGAACGGCCCACATCCAGAACTGACCGGTCCAGAACGGCCCACGTTTTTAGTAATGATTTAGATACATAAAATATGTAAATATTATGTAGAATTTGTACATTAACATTTGGCGTACAGTAAGATAATTAAAAGGGAAATGTCATTGATAAATGTTTTCAAATTTTCGATTATTTAGTTTTGATAGGAATAAGGCATAATAACTTTGATGGTCACATCAGACGAAATAAATCAGAACAAAATATAACTATTTCTTTGAAATACAAATATTACCAAATTAAATAATTAAATGTGTCGTTATTAATACAATCAGTTTGAACTTCACAAAACGCAATTAAAAAATTAGTAAATTAAGTAAATAACTTTTGTCGGTGGACACATGTCGCGGTATAACCTACATAATTTTTTCACTTTTCACTTAAAAAAACATCAAAAAAACTTAAATCTTTGTCCTTACCCTACCTAACATTTTTGGGACCGTTGCCCTAAACACAGATATTTTTTTTTTGCGTTATGAGTTTCTTTTATCAAAGGGGCTACGCACATTTGATTTTTTATTTATATATACTATGTTTTAAAAAACTCAAGCATGCCTAGCCCCTTTAATTGTCTTTTGTGGCAGTGACTGCCAGTGAGCATCATACATGTACAGTGTCATATCTAATTTGTGATTGTATATTCTTCAACAGAATTGGTTGACAATTGATGTCAGAGCTGCCGTAAAAGAGGATAGCTAAACAAGGAAACTAAAGGACATGTAGCTGATATTTAAACTGTAGCGGGGTAATAGCAGTTTCGTAAAAAGTAAAGATCACATTCAAATTATTAAAGGTAACTTAGTACTAGTGTTTCTATTCAGAAATCGGGTTTTTAATATTATTAATATAACTTAAGTCAGTTCTACTACAAATATAAAAATTACAAAATAAAATCCTATAATATAAAGTTGTTTTTCTACAATTCATTTATGAGTGGATAGCGATCTATTAGAGAAACTATGTTGATTATTTGTGGAAAAATGAAGTATTATTCGACATAAATTGCTCTTAAATATATCATTTTATCAGGTTTCCCGACCTACCCTATTTTATTGCCCCGACCCTAGAACATTTTTTGCGTGTTCATGTTTTTAGCATAAAATCATTAATATCTATGTTGAATTTGGTTTGTTTGAGAATAAAAAAAATCACATCCCCCCCCCCCCAAAAAAAAAATTCCCTACCTACCCTATTTTTTGGGGGCATGAAACCTGAAACAAACATTTTTTTTTAGGCCTAATGGGACTTTAACCAATACACTAATACTTACCAGAAAAATTTATAGATTTTGCTATAAAATTTCTGTATTTCAGTGTTGTATCTTTAACAGTTTCTTATGTGGCTTTTTTTTATTCATTTCAGGTAAAAACAACAAGTCCGTGAATGAAGTGTTTTTTGGAGTAAAGGCATTTTTTAACTTAAAGCTTAATACTTAATTGAAAATAACAATGTTTTGTGAAGAATGAGCTGGTTTCGGGACACATCATTGCACAATTGACCAAATATTATTGTTGAAAGGACTGGTGGATATGTATTTAACTGGCAACAAAAAACTGTTTTGCGCTTTTGTAGATAACAGCAAAGCGCCATTTGACTCTATGAGTCGTATTGCCTTATGGCGTAAACCATTAAGTTGTATTTTATCGATGGTGAATGTTTTTAGCTAACTGTTAAAGGTGGTCAATCACATTTAAGCAACATTTGATGACAATTTTTACTTTTTGTATATTCTGTTAGAGATTTATCTAAGGAACAAAAAGACCCATTACATAGAGTTAGATCCCTATTAGAAATTTACATTTTATTTACTTTTATACAATTTTGTTATTACCCCTTTAATATGAAAGTATTTAAAAAGTTGAGTATTTCTTTTATATTTCAATATAATTTGTACGTTTACATTGCAATGGATAAATATACAAACATTTTAGCATTCTGAACCAAAAAGCAAGTTTTAAAACTATGTGTAGCTTCTGAATTCATTTATTTCCAATCTATCTTGGGTGCGCAACCAAGATAGGTAAAGGGAGTTAATAATAATTTTTCAAACTTGCATTTCTAATGAATTCCATCTAAATATATAATTTTTAATGCAAACATTTTACAACTATAATACAATAGGTTTTATTTTTATATCTTTCCTAAGGCAAAGTACGTGTTTCATATTTGTACTTATGATAAAATAACTCTATCTTGGTTGGACAACCAGGATAGGGAAATCAAATTTTAAAAATACCTCCAGTGAAAATCTAACATGAATTAAGCGCTAAGTAAACATAAATGAATGTAATTGATCAGATGTTAAAGTTTTAAACAATTCTGTAACATGGCCAAAATCTTATTGACCACCTTTAATATGTATGATCAGGTTTGTCATGTGTTCAAATTGATTGAAAGTGTTTGATTTAATTATTAGCTCACCTCAGGTTGAGCTTTACGGATGAATAATTGTTCGTCGTCCGTCAACATCTCCTCTGAAACCACTGGGCCAATGGCCAATGTTGATGAAACTTGGCAGGGATGTTCCTTGCCTAAAGCTCTACCAAAGTTGCTCAAAGAATTGCATTCCATGCAGAACTCTGGTTGACATGGCAACAATTAATGTTCCTCTATTTAGTTTGTTCAAAGTAAGCCCCTTGGATCAAAATTGACCACGCCTATGTGTGTGTGTTTGGGGCGGGGGGGTCCCTTTTCTTTGTATATAGTTATAGGAAAATCCAAGCAACCATTGACTCTCTTAGCAGCAGATGCATTTGTACTCAGATGAGCGATATAATGCCATTATGGCCCTCTTGTTCTTAAATGACCCAAATGAGTTTATTTCACAAGAGCACGATGGTCCATAATTTCTGTCCAAGAAGTTCAATTAAGCATTAAGTGATTATGATGTAAAAGTCTTCTTTAGATAATGATGCTGACATAGTTTTTTCAGCTAAAATGCTCATGGTTTATTGTGATCGCCCGATGTCAGTCTTCTGTCTGTCTGTCTGTCTGTCTGTCTGTCTGTCTGTCTGTCTACACTTGACCTTGTGTATGCAATAGAATCTGCTTATTTTCATAGGATCTAGGTGAAACTTGGTCAGAATCGCTGCCTTGATGAAATCTTTTTAGAGTTCAAATAGGGTCATCTGGGATCAAAAACTGGGTCACGGGGTCAAATTTAAGAAAAACCTTGTCACTCACATGTGTATGCAATAGAGGTTGCACTCATTTTTGAATTTTCATGAAACCTAGTCAGTATGATAACCTTGATATAATCTAGGTCGAATTCAAGTATGGGTCATTTTGGGTCGAAAACTAGGTCATGGGGTAAAATCATTGAAACACCTTGTGTATGCAATAGAGATTGCATATTTAATTGGATCTTCATGAAACTTGGTCAGAATGACTGCCTTAATGACTCGAGGCTACATTGCAATATGGATCATCTGGGCTAAAGAACTAAGTCATGGGGTCAAATCATAGAAAAACCATGTGTATGCAATATAGGTTGCATATTTCATTGGATCTTTATGAAACTTGGACGGAATGGCTATCTTGATGTATTCTAGATGTAGTTTGCATATAGGTCATCTGGGTTTAAAACTTAGGTCACAGAGTCAAATCATAGCAACCACTTGTGAATGCATTGAATCTTCATGAAACTTGGACATAAAGGTTATCTTAATGCAATCTAGATCAATTTTGAATGTGGTTCATCTGGGGTCAGAAACTAGGTCACAGATTAAAAACCATGTGTATGCCATACAGATGACATTTACAACCCATCCTCATGTGAATTGGTCAGCAGTCCAGGTCAAACAGAATGTTTGTGTTAATGATATGTAGTTTAGGGCTGAACTAACTTTAGTCACATATTGTCATAAGTAGGTCTCTTGTGAGCAATTAAGGGCCATCATGGCCAATATTTCATTAGATCTTTATGAAACTTGGTCAGAATGACTGTCTTAAAGAAATCTAGGTTGCGTTCGAATATGGGTCATCTTGGGTTAAAATGTCACAAGGTATAATCAAAGAAAAACCATATGTATCATGCAATAGAGGTTGCATTTTTCATCGGATCTTCATAAACTTCGAGTCGGATGTTTTCCTTGATAAAATTATACTGTAGAATCAAACAGAAGATACATGTATACTTTAAATAATTGAACGCACACCAGATACAGGTACACTAACGCCAAATATATGTGTTAGGGTCTGTCCTTGCTAAAAAAATTAAGGTTTTTTCATCTCTTAGATACTTGAAAATTGGTATTTTTGGTCTTATTTTGTTGATACACTAGAAGAAATTATAGAATAAAAGGCCTACGGGTTATTCGTTATTTGCACTTTTTGTATAAACTACACTGATATCTTCTGGAAATAAAGAAATTATTACTGTAACAGTAGTTGTTATTATTATCATTACACTGTAAATTGTG
Source organism: Saxidomus purpurata (assembly GCA_022818135.1). Lineage (NCBI taxonomy): Eukaryota > Metazoa > Mollusca > Bivalvia > Venerida > Veneridae > Saxidomus > Saxidomus purpurata. The sequence continues at coordinate 20,084 of JAFMSR010000566.1, forward strand.
TACACTGTAGTATGAGTAATTGAATATAGAGTAAACAATGTACATTGTAGTAGGAGTAATTGAATACAGAGAAAGCAATGTACACTGTAGTATGAGTAATTGAATACAGAGAAAACAACACCTTTGCATTGAATTAACACAGCTGTGCAGACACTATATACCAAGCATGCAATTAAAGACTGACACTGTATACAATTTACCATACACAAACTACAGAACTGTCAAATATACTGCAGAAATTACCATGTATACTCTGCAGACTATACCATGCATACTCTGCAGGTCTGCAGACTATACCATGCAAAGTCTGCAGGTCTGCTTGCATCTGCATTCATCTGTTTCAAGGCAGAGGTGCATTTGTTTATCTTTACCTTGCTTATAATCAGAATGTGTGCGAAACTGTTGAGGTGCTCTTTTAATGGACTGCGTCTTGCCAGACCTTGATTCATTGATTATTTGATATGCAACACTTTGGATTACATACAAACTCAGGGCTGGCGTGAGTTATACAGGCAGAAAGGCTGTCCTCCTAATTAATATCCTCATGACCGCTGTCAAACTGCTACTATGCGACTGGTTCAAGCAATCTGGACAATTTTTCTTATTTTCAAGACTTTTCTTGGGAAAAAATAGCGTGTTTAACGTTCTATTATATCTCTCAACTTGACCATTGCTGGACGGCCAGTATGGTGTAGTTCTGGCTTTATGAATGTGTAATGCCTTACACAGAGCTTCAAACAGCTGGCTTTTGAAGCTCTGTGTCCCTGCTCAGTGAGAACTTGAGATGGAAAGCCATAGCATCTGAAAACCTCGCAAATGGCATCTTTTCCACTCACCTCAGGTTTTTGCGATAGTAACGGTACACATTTGACCTACTATGCAATCTGATCTATCATTATTACGTAGTACTGGTCTCTTGTGATGTATTTGTCAGTGGACCGCTGAAATCTATATGCACGAGTTCGATGGGTGCTCCCGCCTAATACTCTGTTATCGGAACCCTTCCGTATATTCCTTCCTTTCTTCTTATTTTTATTACACACAGCAAATGATATCACATAAAACTCAACATCTCTAGAAAGCCATCACGCATAAGAACTTTTCCTTTAATTTGGGTTTGGTTTGAGCTACATGATGAACTGATGAAGTTGTATCGCTGTGCCAAAGTAGTGCTTGTAACTTCAAAAAATTGTCTCAACTAGTTGGAGACTTTTGGCTTATGGAATTTTCTTGAATAGAACTCCATCTATCAGTAAGAATAATTTTAAGCCAATAGAACTTTGCTTCTGAACTTGCCAAGAATAGAATTCCCTCATCCGGCTCTTGTCTTTTAACCAAGCCAGGTAAAGGGTTAAGTCTCTGCTTTTGCTCGTTCTTGTTGCAGGTCATCGAAAGTGAATTCCCAATTTGCATCTAGCTTAGGAAACCGGATACTACCAGCCAATGTATCCGTCACGCTTCCTCATCAGATCTGGTGAAAACGCCCATTCTTATACAAATTTTTTAAAAAACCCCCCCCCCCCCCCCCCCCCCAAAAATTTCCCCCCCCCCCCCAAAAAAAAAAACTGGTGTAAACGCCCATTCTTATACAGATTTTGTTCATTGGAAGATATATAGAGATGATGTAGATGATCTGGCACCTTCACCATTACTGGAACCTTTTTAAATTCTGAAGAACTTCTTTTGAGTGTATTTAATTTTTTGTGCAATCTCTTTAGTTTCAGATGTGGTTTCATCTCATCCGTTTGTTTTACAGTTATACATTCTATTCTTTCACTTCTGGACAGTGTCGTCGCTTCTGTAGCTAGAAGTCATTTCAGAGTACTGGTCATCGGGGTTTTACAGTATTTTCTGTATTTCATATGAACTTGCTATCGTTTTGCCATTCCAGAGAGTCTTATAAGATTGAGGCGGATCGGCTAATCAGACGACTGGTTCTGATCTGGATGGTCTCTGCGTCCAAGGCATTAGTATACCTAGTTTGTTCAACATCTCGTCTGGCTCCATAAAGTTATCATCTAGTCCGGACTGCTAAGCTTGGTGGAATCACAACACGTTTAGTCATAGTGACTCTTAGCAATTACAGGTATCCGATCAAGAAAGCTTTTATTCATTTGAATCCTTTCTCCATTGAAAACTGTCGTGTCAGAATGCATGTCTTACATTATGCCTAGATGATGCAGAAAATCAACTAATTGGTGCTATGTAGAGCCTTTCTTGAAATGTTTGTGAACCTTACCACAATTCCAGAGGTTCTGTGGTAAAACCCTTCAAAACGGTATCTTTATTTGCATCTGCATAACCACATCTTTGACTTAAGCAGGCTCTCTGTACCTGAATCATTTTTAGCTTTGACTTTTTTACCACCTACAGTCAAGTACACAAACGAAGATCCGGCTTGAACTTGATATACGCCA
>JAFMSR010000566.1:27500-49939 GCA_022818135.1 Saxidomus purpurata
GCATAAAGCCATTGTTATCTGTTGAATGTTTTGAACCCATTTGTCTTGCGACTTCTCAAGAAAACACCTGACGGCATTCAGTAACGTTTTATTAAATCTTTCAACTTGACCATTGCTGGACGGCCTTTATGGTGTAGTGTTGTCTTAATGAATGTTTAATGCTTTACACAGACCTACAAACAGCTGGCTTTCGAAGTTGCGTCCCTGGTCTGTGAAAACTTGAAACGGAAATCTAGAACGACTGAAAAGCTCGTAAATGGCAGCTTTTGCAGTCACCTCAGTTTTCTGCGATGGTAACGGTACATATTCTTCCAACTTCGTACTTCGTAATTTACCATTATCACGCAGTACTGCTTGCTTTTCGATGTCTTTGGCAATGAACCAATGAAATATATTTACATACGTTCGATTGGTGCTCCCGCCCGATACACTATTAACGGAATTCTTCCTTATTTTCCTTTCTTCTTATTGTGATTACACACAGCACATGATATCACATTAGATTCAACATCTCTTATTTGAGATCTTCGGCTTCTGGATTGATCTTGAATAGGACACCATCTATCAGTAGGAATAAACTTTTACTAAGCCAATAGAACTTTGCTTCTGGACTGGCCAGGAATAGAATTGCATGTTTCGGCTATTTCTTATCTTAAAACCAACCGAAGACAATGAATAATTGTATTTGTTGCAGGTCATCGAAAGTGAATCCCCAACACGAATTTTGCTGTGTTTCAAAATCTCGCTCAGTTGTCACCAAACATGCAGTTACAAAGCTTATTTCTTTGTTGCAGAGTGTGACTATGTCGAAATGAAAGTCACTTCCGCATAGACTTGTAACAACCGCTGTGAGTACGCAGCTCAAGAGATTCATGCCATCCTCTATACCAATACAGGGAATTCTGTTGTGCTCGTCCCTTTTCTGTACTGGTATGGACATTTTCTGTTGTCACTCTAGCTATACACTTGATATTTAACTTATGCGCCCCTACCGTTGCCTCTGATTGAAAGTTACATTTATGAGTTGTCAATCTACCTTGCGCAGACAGACTTGTCGCATCGTCGACATCATCGATATATTTAGCCCATTGTCCTTCCGTCCCAATGCTATAATGACAACCACCGCCTGGCAACCTACAGGCTTAATGCAAGCTATAAATTCTCTGCACGGCGTCAAAGTTTCCGGAATTCTTGACAGCGAGTCCACATTACCGTACTTTGCCCTAGCCCGATGGTTTACAACCATATTGTATTGAAAAAGCTACTGAATATATTGCGCCAGCTCAACCTGTGGCTCTTTAAACTTAAATAAACCAATCAAACTTGAGTGATCAGTTCTTACTGTAAAGACTCTTCTAGAAGATACTATGTGAAGTATCTGGTGAACCGTTCAATGGCCAGGAGATCTTTTTCGATGGTGTAGTATTTTTTATGCTCTGGAGTCAAGCTGAGACTGCTATGAGCAATGACGTTTTCTACTCCATTCTGTACTTGCAGAAGTTCTGCACCTATAGCCGAATCTGAAGCATCCGAATCCTGTATGAATAGATCGTTATTGTTTGGTTAAGTTAAAACTGACAGAGAAGCTAAAGCTTTCTTTAATGCTTCTTGTTCCCTTATGCCGAACTTGAATTGATTTTTGCAGGTAAGATTATATAATGGTAATGCTGGACCAGCAAAATCTTTTACAAAGGTTATGTGATAGTTTGCTTAACATAGAAATCTTTCAACACCCTTCTTTGGACTTGGAGCTGTCCAGTTGACAAATGTGTCAATGTCCCTGGAAAGAAAGTGCATTTTCTTGGTTTGAGCTTCACACAATGCTTTCGAAACCTTTCAAGAGCGTCGGCTTTTTCTTTAAATGGTCCTCAAAATTATACCTCTCGCCGGGATTTCGTTTTAGAAGGCCAACACAGTATGGCACGTTAAACCCCGTAATACTTTGTTCATTATGCGTGAAAATGTTGCTGGTGCATTGGTTAAACCAAACCCCGTTCGAACATATTCGTACAGTCCGTACTTAGTATGAAAAGCAGTTTTCTTTCTATCTTCTCCACTGATTTGGACTTGCCTACTTTAGAAAACCAGATACTACCAGCCAATGTATCCTAGCAGTCTTCGAGTAATAATAGAGAAAAACTATTCCTAACCGTATCACTATTCAGTGCTCTGTAGTCGACACAAAACCTCAGCGTCATCCTTCCTGATCAGAACTGGCAAGGACGACCATTCTGATACAGATTCCCGAATGACACAGGCATCAACCATATTCTGAGATGTCCTTCTTCTTCTCCCACAGAGCCAACTGGTGCGGTGTCCACCCTATTTTAGATTGCAGTTAAATTATCCGGGTCAAAATCTCCTTTTGCAGTGACGTCCTTATAGTCACTTAAGACTTGGGCTTATTTCTCACTTAGACCTTTAGTAAGAGGTTTGATAGAATACTGATTCAGATATTGTAAATGATCAGGCACCTTCATCTTTATTGGAACCCTTTTTAATTATTTTGAGCGTACTTGATTTTGGTGTTATCTCATTAGTTTAAGACGCGGTTTCATCTCGTCTGTTTGCTGTACAGCTATGTATTCCGTTTTTTTCCTTCTGGACACAGTTTTCGTGTCTTTCTAAGAAGTTATTCGCAGTACTGGTCATCGGGGTTGTCCAGTTTTTTGGTATTTATTATGCACTGGCTATCACTTTGACCTTCCGGAGAGTGTTATTTGACTGACTTAAAAGACGACTTGTTCTGATTTGGATGGTCTCAGACTCCGTGAAATTAGAATACCTAGTTTATTCAATATCTTATCTGGCTCAATAAGGTAATCATTCAGTTGGGAGTTGATTCGGCAAGGCATTCGGACTGCTGAGTTTGGCAAAATCACAACACGTGTAGTCACAGTGACGGGATGGTAATCTCTGTACCATAATCTTTTCTGGCTTTGAATTCTTTATCACCTACAGTCGAGTACACAAATGAAGATCCGTTTGAACTTGGTTTAAACCGACTAATTCTTCGGCATGACTGTGCTTCTGGGATCTGTTTCGTTACTTCTGCATGTTTTGTATGACTGACTGAATTATCCACATTCAGTTTTCAGTTTTTTGTATATTTTGGTGTGACATCTTGCTGCCTAGAAGTCTTGCTGCTGTCAAAGAATTCCCTTATACATGACTGGACTATTATTCTTTCAATGTCTTGCTGTCTATATCAACAAGAAGATTTAGACTTGATGATACCGTCTGTATTCCTATTACAATGTATTTGTTTTTTGCACATTATCATCTGCGTCGTAGCTATTGTTGGACTAGAAGACACTTCAACGCTTTGATTATGCAGGCCCTTCATTGCCTTTTCTGTGGGCTGGAACGGTTGGCCTTCTCGTCCAGCCCTCAGGTGTTTAAATTATCTGCACCTGTCTTTTTCTTGAGCCACTCCTTATATCGGCGACAATATTTCATAAAATGGTCCCACCTTCTGCAGAAGAAGCATTGAGTGTCTTCATTTTTCTGTTTGATTTCATATTTGGGTGGTTACGTCTGCTGAAACTTAGTAATCTGCTGGAAGGCTTTATGTATCATCTGCTCAAACCTGGTGTCAGATGAAGAAATCACTGATTTAACGGAAACATCATATCATTGTACCTTCTCTGTCTGCTACCATTAACTGCCCTAGAATTATATTGATGCTGTTTCATTGCATTAAGTGCTTCCAGCATACTAATTGGTTTCTTGAAGCTTGCATGTTTACCGGCTCTTTACATACATCCCTGTGAAATATTTCAATAGCTTATTGCATCCTATGACTTTCTGGAAAATCGTGGTATGTACTGGTGGACACCGTCAGTATTCTATCAGCCCAGTCTTCTAAGGATTTATCTTTTATTTGTTTTTCCTGCTTGAACTTTATACGCGATGTTTCGGTTAGATCTTGGTTACTAAATATATTTTCCAGTTGCTTCATTAAGCAGGTTTGTTTAAAGGAATTTCAATTGCCCGATGTCGATTATAATTGTAAAGAAATCCAAAGTCGTCCCGGTCAGGGCTGCAGGTTAGACAGTCTCGACATTTGTTGTCCAGTCCATTACAGTTTTGTAGTTCAAACTGTTGTTTAAAAGATAGCTTGTTTCCAAATATCGAAGATTATTTCCGGTGCTTAATTAAAACTCCTCTGATTGAAGATTTGTAATCATTATCATCAGCGTTAGACTTCAGAACTTGAAGAATTATCTTCTAGTGCGGCTATGACGTTTAGATTGGGTCACTTGGTATGGTCTAGGGGACTGTCTCTAAAATGAAAAATGGTTTGCTTAATTATTACGTTGAGTTAGGACTCTTATTATATCCATGAGACTTGTGTGTTGGTAGCTTGATCGACAGGAAGCTGTTGGATCTCGATTGTCAAGTGTCACTAGAATACGACCTCAAGGTCACTGTTACTAAATTTTTTTATTCTATAGTTTAGTTCTTTAGAATTGTTTCCAGGCAAAAACAATACATTTCAGTTTATAACTTGCCTCACCGATCAAGGTCGCTGTTACTAAACAGGCCTTTGATTTAACGGCAATAATTTTTGATTTGTTTTAACAAAAACTTTATTTTTAAGATGGATATGACCTTGAAGTACAGCATACGTCTTTGTTACTAAAAAGAATTTTGTATTTTTAGTGTTTAGTCTGGTTAAATTTTTAGAAGCATGGAACTAGCTGAAAGTCTACTAGTTGCACTAAGAATGTATTTTATTCATCTGTCTCAATTTTTGAAATCAGGTAGTGCGAAATCAACGCACCCAGATCTGGTTTGGTCAGTTCCTTGGTTTAAGGTCAAGGTCACTAGTTACTAAAAATAGATTTTTATGTAAGGTTGTATACTATTTGCTACCTCTATCTTAGGCAAAAATTTGATTTCGGTAAATATTCAAGGTTGATTTGGATCATAGGTCAAGGTCAGTGTTACTAAAATAGATTATTATTTATTTTTAGTTTTTAGTCTTTCAATAATTGTTTTTTTTCGGGGTCAAGGTCACTAGGGTCAAGGTCACTGTTACTAAAAATGTAAAAAAAAAATTTAGTTTTTTAATTGTTGCAAAAAAATTTTTTGGGGTCAAGGTCACAAGGGTCAAGGTCAAGGGCACTGTTACTCAAATAGGGGGGAGTCAAGATGACTGTTTTTTTTTTAATTCTACAATTTCTACAGGCGCCGTTTAAACCTGCTTTGGCGGCATTGCCGCATCTTCGTGTTATTTGTTTAAAGGAATTTCAATTACCCGATTTCGATTTAACTGTAAAGAAGTCTTCCCTTCAAGGCTCCAGGTTAGGTAGTCTCGACATTCACTCTCTGTCCAGCCCATTACAGTTCAGTAGCTTCAAACTGTTGTTTAAAAGATAGCTGGTCTTTCCAACATATCGCAGATTATTTGGGTGCTTTATTGAAACTCCTCTCATTGAAGATTTGTAATCATTATCATCAGCGTTAGACTCATCAGAACTTGAACGACCATATCTTCTAGTGCAGCTATCACGTTTAGATTTGGCCTTGCAGTATGGTTGTGGACTGTCTCTTGAAATTCTTTAATTATTACGCCGAGTAGACCCTTTTCTATATCCATGAGACTGTTTGGAACTGATCGACAGGAACTGTTTGATCTAGATTGTCAGTGTGTAGAATACGACCTTAATTTATGTCAGATTCTGTTGTTCTAGAGATTATCTTAAGAATTGGTTCCACGGCATGAAGGCGATATATTTCAGTTTATTAGTGCCTCACTGATGAATCGTTAACTAGCAGGTCTTGATCACACGGCAAAATATCTTGATTTGTAGTAACAAAAACTTTGGATGTTTTAGATGGATTTGACCTTGAAGTACATGTATACGTCTTTGTTCTAGAAGAACTTTGTCTGTGTATGTCTGGTTTAATATCTAGAAGCTGGAACTCTGAAAGACTATTAATTGCAGTAGAATGTACATCATCATCTGACTCAATGTTTGAAATATCAGGTAGTGCAGAAATTAACGCACCCGGATCTGTTTTGGTCGTTCCCTGATTTAAGGCAAGGAACTAGTTTACAACATTTTCCCGTAAGGTTGTATAGTATGTGCTACCTCTATCATGGCAAACTTTGGTGTCTGTAAATCATTCAATGTTGATATTGATCATAGGTAATGCCATAGTTATACTATCCATCAATGGTGTATATGCTTGCGGGATACTTATATTTGTATTTATAGTTGTTGTTGTAACTTTTGATGATACAAGTTTAGTAACTAGTGTGCAAGTTGTAGCTCCTAAATCAAGTATTTTGATAACCGGTTTTCTTGGTTGTCTTGAACTCTGCGTCCATGTTGTAGATACTACAAAAAACTGGAGTGTTTTTCTCTAATGGTCACAGGTGTACTCATTACAATTGTTGAACTAGGGAATACTACTGATACAGTGGTGCCGGTAGCAGCTGATAGTGATGTAGTGGTTACAGCTGTTTCCATTGATGAAACCGATTGCCTCTTCCTAGGAGTCGGATATGCAAAATCGACGACACCCAGCATGTGTTTGGTTTGCTACATGTCCCCGTAATATCATAGGAATATCCTCTTTCTGTACCCTGCCATACTTCTGTCTGAACTGTATAATCAGATCAGCTTTTATAGGTCATATGCCCGGTATGGTCTGCGATTCTTCTTTAGTGGCTTGATTTATGTTGATCGACATTGCTTTGTCACGTTTGTCAAGTCACAAGGCCTAGGTGTAATCACAACCATCATATTTTGTTTCTATACTGTGGATCTCTGTCTGAAACATAATCTGTATATGATTACCTGAAACGAAGGGCAGTAACAGGCTTAATCACATTTGTACTAGTAAATATTTTTTCAATTAGTTTACCTGTCTGCAATCGTACTTTAAATTGTCTCCCCAAGAAACGTTATGGTAATTTCGGCAATTCGTGGCTCGATCTATAAGCCAGTGGCACTCTATACGCCTCAAAACAACCCTTTAGATGAAGGTTGCGAAAGCTGATGACCGGTTGCTAGCCGTCTACGCAGTAAAGCATGACCACCTTCTGTTCAGTTTAAATTCTCGTCGACATTGAAGTAATCCATCCTAAACCTTATCGAAAACAATTGGAAAGGAGTTGGCAGGTCGAGAACTTACCAAAAGTAGGTGTTTTTTTTTCCTTCTGTTGCCTTAGCAAAACTGGCTGTCAGAGCTGTACATAATCTCCGGAGATTCCCGCCAAGCTGACGTACTTCCGCGGCAGATTATACAGCACTAAAATATTTACCGTCACAGCAGTCTCTGAAACAATTGTATGCTGTTTTATCACTTAATGGACCTGAAAACAGTCAGACTTTACAATATTTCTTAATGTTAAATATAGAGGCAAAGTATGAGGTTTAAGCGAAAAATACATGAGCATAACATTTGTATGACAATGATCGAAATACCTAACCAAATGTACAAACGTTTGACAAAATAAGTGTTGAAATGATGTATGCTATATATACCTCTTTATATATTAGCGGCCATAATACTTGCACACATTGCAATTCTACACAATCCTATGAATCATGGGGTATCCATTGAAATATTACAGAGGATTGATCAATTGTTGTAAATATCTTACTTGACAATACATTTAGGTGAACTATTCGGAAACATGCAACGCTCTGATATCTTGCATTTTTCACTTTGATGTGAAGTATGAGGTTTCAATGTCTTTGCACATACCAATTATCATAAAAACAAAAATAATATCAAACAGGGAATGCCACGTACCAAAAACCTTTTTTCAATGCCAAGAGAGATGACCATGGCAAATCTTTGTTACCTGTAATAAAAAAAAACATGCACATATCTTTTAGAAACTCTGTCTATTAATGGATGTAATCATTATCTAGAGAGCTCTACATCAGAAGAGGAATTTAAAACATTCCATAAAAAGCAATTTTCCCTCCAATCACCTGATGTCTTGAACAAATTTGACTTGTCATCGCTACAATTCTTCACTACTTACTGAATCTATTAAATTTCCATTTAAATATTTGAGAAGGTATTTTAATCAATAAATGAATGTAAAAAAATGAGAAAAGCTATTATTTGTTATCTCAATAAAATTAGGTGACCACTTAGAAAATATTTCTTCTAACGGTTGATGCTATCACTACGCTAAACATATTTTAGAAACAGGATGCGGATGTATCACTTTCCTAAACTAATGTTTTGCGCTTTTTTTCCAAGTTTTCAGTCTCAAATAACATCACTCTATCAATGTCAAAAATACATCAAAATTTCTAAAAACGTAGGGATTGAACCAGGCCGAGTCATTTGTACATGTATCATATTTAATACTTGAACATTCAAGTGAAATCATCAGTCTCTTAAACAATGGTATGCCGTTTAAAAACTTGATGTACCTGAAAACAATAATTTATTTATTGAGGCGAACTATGGGGTTCCAGCAAAAACCCCATACGAACATGTTATATATATGACAATGACCACAATAGAGAACCAAATAAACAAACGTTTAAGAAAATATGTGTTGAAATGGTACATGCTATATATGCCTTGTTTATATGTCATCGGCCATAATACTTAGAATATCTTAATACGTATGGCTTCAGATAGGTGAGACATTGCTACCTATATTAGCTTTTATTGTTAAAACATTGACGTGACAGCATTTCCTTTAGGAAAATATAGATGACAAAATTAGCCATGTAACACAAAGACCTCGACCAAAATGACTGAATAAGAAAATAATCCAAGATTATTAAAAATCCATCAAGAGGATAGGGAGATACTGTTACCTGACCGTAGATAACAATATTAAACTTGAACATTTGAATCACGATGACATAAGCGTTTAACAAAAGTTTGATGATAATCCTTCAAAGGAATAAGGAGATAAAGACTGTTGAGCAACGTTTGATATTGACCCGAATATTTGTAACCAGATCCTACATCACATACACATGTATTGAACAACAACAGTGACATTGGCCGTCAAGGTAGCTCCCCGAGTTTGGAGCGTGACACGTGTATGAAGTGTGTGGTGAACCGTACCATGCCCAGAAGTTCTTTTCTGTTGTTGCATAATTTTTATGCTCTGGAGTCAGGCTGAAACTGCTATAAGCGATGACGTTTTCTAATTCATTATGTACTTGCAGAAGTTCCGCACCTATAGACGAATCTGAAACTTGCGAATCCAACATGAAAGGATCTCTATTGTTTGGTAAACTAAAACTGGCGGAGAAGCTAAAGCTTTATTATTTAATGCATCGAATGTTTCTTGTACCCTTATGCCCAACTTGAACTGATTTTTGCCGGTAAGATTATACAATGGTAATGCTAGACCAGCAAAATCTTTTACAAAGGTTCTATGATAGTTTGCTAAACCTAGAAATCTTTCAACACCCTTCTTTGAACTTAGAGCTTGTCAGCTGAATACTATATAAATGTCTCCCGATGTCATGGACAATGCATTTCCAGTGACCATTCTTCAATGGTCCTCAAGATTATTCCCCATCACCAGGATGTCCTCCAATTGTAGAGAAAATGTATTTTTAACCGTATCATTATTCAATGCTCTGTAGTCGACACAACGGCTCAGCGAACAGTCACGACACTTGACTAGAACTAGTGAAGCTATTTTCGACCAATGGTAGAGAAAAAATATTTCTATCCGTATCATTATTCAGCGCTCTGTAGTCGACACAACGGTTCAGCGACCAATGGTATGGAAAATATTCCTTACTATATCATTATTCAGCGCTCTGTAGTCTACACAAAAACTCAGCGACCCGCCACGCTTCCTGATCAGAACTGGTGAGGACGCCAATTTTGATACAGATTCATGAAAGACACAGGCATCAACCACATTCTGAGATGCCCTTCCTCTTCTCCCACATGCCAACTGGGCTTCGTCGCATGCGTTATTTGATTGGATTTGCTGCTCCGGTGTCCACCGTATTTAGATTGCAGTCAAATTATCCAGGTTAGGATCTCCTTTTGCAAAGACGTCTTTATAGTCACTTAGGAGTTGGGCTAATTTCTCACTTTGCCCCATGGTAAGATGTTGAATAGAATACTTTTATAGATCATACAGATGATCTGGTACCTTCAATTGTACTGGAACCTTTTTTTAATTCTGCTAAACTTCTTTTGAGAGTTTTAATTTTAAATGCAATCTCTTCGATTGATATGTGGTTTAATCACGTCCGTTTGTTTTAAAGTTATGCATTATGTTCTTTCTCTTCTGGACACAGTTGTCGTCTTTTTTTAACCAGAAGTCTCTTCGGAGTACTGGTCATCGGATTTTCCAGTATTTCTTTATAATATTTGCACTGGCTATCACCGGAAAGTTTTATAAGATTGAATTGGATTTACTTAACAGAAGATTGTTTTTGATTTGGATGGTCTCAGCGTCCGTGGCATTAGTAAACCTAGTTTGTTCAACATCTCGTCTGACTCCATAAGGTTATCATCCAGTTGGGAGTTGATTTTGCATGGCATTCAGACTGCTGAGTTTGGATAACAACACGTTAAGTCACAGTTACTCTTACCAATTACAGACTTACCATCACGAAATGTTGTATACATTTGAATCCTTATGCATAGATGAAGCAGAAAATCATGTCCAATTAACGTTTCATCCCTTATTTGTGCTACGTAGACCATTTCTTGAAATAGTTGTGAAGCTAATTGCAACTTGAAAAGTTTTGTGGAAAACCCTTCAATACAGTACCTGTCATCTGCATAACAACATACTTGATTTTTGCAGGCTTAATCGTTAAGCTGTTGTATATTTGTAGGGAAAGGATGTAAATCTCTACCCCAAAATGTATTCTAGTTTTGACTTCTTTACCACCTACAGTCAAATACACAAATGAAGATCCGGCCTGAACTTGGTTTACACCGATTTCTTCTTCGGCATGTGCTTCTTGGACCTGTTTTGTTACTCCTGCAGGTTTTAAATGACTGACTGATTTATCACACTTAAACTTGCTTGAATCTTTTGATGTGACATCTTGCTGACAATAATTCTTGCTGCTGTAGACATCCCTTATTCGAGACTGGTCTTCTCTTCTTTCAGGGTATTGCTGTCTACATAACTTGATGATACCAACTCTATTCCTATCATCTTTTTCATGCAGATTATCATATGCGTCGCTCTTATGCACCGTAGCTTTTGTTGGACTAGAAGACACTTCAGCTCTTTAATTATGACGGCCTTTAATTGCCTTTTCTGTAGGATGGGAAGTTTGGCCTTCTCGTCCAGCCCTTGGGTGTTTCAATAATTTACATCTGTCATTTTCTTGAGCCACATCATGTTTCGTTGGCGATCCTTCTAAATATGTTCCCGAGGGTGTTTAAAGTAAAATGGTTCCACCTTCTGCAGAAGAAGCATTGAGTGTTTACATTTTTCTTTGTGACTCCATCTTCAGTTGTTGACGTCTGCTGAAACTTCACTATCTGTCCAGTTCATTATAGCTCTGTCTTTCCATCATATCGCAGATTCTTTGGGAGCTTCCTTTGATCTCCTCTCATTGAAGATTTGTAATTTTTGTCATTAGAGTAAGACTCATCTGAGCTTGAACGACCATATCTTTTGGTGCGGCTATGACGTTTAGATTTGGTCTTGTAGTATGGTTGTGGACTGTACATGCCCCTTAAAATTATTTCATTATTATGCCGAGTATATCCACGAGACTATTTGGAACTTGAACGACAGGAACTGTTTGATCTAGATTGTCAGTGTATAGAATACGACCTTGATTTATGTCTACATCTGATGGAAATCTTTCTTCTAAGTGTTGATGCTTTTATTACGCCTAAAAAATAGTAACAAGAAGAGGATGTATCACTGTCCCAAACCAACGTTTTTACGTTTTGTTACAGTTTTTCAATCCCATATATCATGACTATCAGTGTTAAAATACCGCAAACCGTAGAGATTGAACCAGGCCGAGTGATTTGTACTTGTATCAAATTTGATACTTGAAGATTTAAGCGAACTCGTTAGTCTCTTAAACAATTGTATACCGTTTTATCACTTGATTAACCTGAAAATAATAAAATTCAACAATATTCTTTTCCTTATTTATGAAGGTGAAGTATGGGGTTCCAGCAAAAAAAACCAACAGACGAACACGTAATTGTATAACAATGATCATTATAGAGAACTAAATAAATAGACGTTCAAGAAAATATGTACTGAAATGGTATTATATATACCTTGTTTATATGTCATCGGCCATAATACTTATAATTTCTTAATGTATATGGCTTCAGATAGGTGAAATATTGATACTTTTATTAGCTTTTACTGTTTGAATTTTGACGTGACAGCATTTTCCTTAGAACAATATGGATGACAAAAATAGCCCTGCAACACAAAGTAATCGACGCAAGTGACTAGATAAGACGAGGAAATAATCCAAGCTGAATAAAAATCCATCAAGATAAAACATAATACGCAGACATAACTGCAATTCTACACGATCCTATGAATAACGGGGAACCCATTGAAATATTACAAAAGATTAATGAATTGTTGTTAATATGAAGGTTGACATATTACTGATGCGTGATGTTTTTTGAAACATGTATCGCTCTTATAGCTTGCATTCTTCACTTTAGATGTAAGTATTGGGTTTCAATATATTTGCACCTGTCAATAATCATAAAACCTTTTTGTTCAATGTCAAGAGGGGTAACCATGACGAGTCTTTGATACCTGTAATAAAACATGCACATATCTTGGAGAAACTCTGTCTTTTAACGGATGTAATCATTATCGAGATAACTTTTCATCGCAGGAGGAACAGAAAAACACCCCATAAGAATTAATTTCGCGTGTAAAAATTAGCGGGTAAAAATTACCGCAGTCTCTTTATAAATATGGAAGGAAGTTTGACTTTAGTTTTTACTCAGAAAAGGGTGTAGTTTTGAATAATTTTTCATTTCAATTTTATCTGAAAATAAGGTTTTAAAGTACTTAAACAAGCTTAGTGTAAGTAAGTCAGCTGGGCTGGATGGTATTCCCTCTAAATTTGTTAGAGATGGTGCTTCAGTTATAGCTTGTCCTCTCATTCATGTAATCATATTGTCATTGATTCAAGGAGTTTTTCCTAATGATTTGAAATCAGCCAGGGTCGTACCCCTTTTTAAGAAAAATGATAAAACTGATGTTGGCAATTACCGCCCAGTTTCCATACTTAGTATTATTTCCAAGATCTTTGAACGGATAGTGTATGATCAAGTGGAATCATATTTAACTGATAATATGTTACTGTATAAGTTTCAGTCTGGTTTCAGAAGAAGATTTTCAACTGAAACTTGTCTTGTACATCTTTCTGATTATATCAAGTTTGAAATGGATAAAGGTCATCTTATTGGTATGATTTTACTTGATCTCCAAAAGGCGTTTGATACTGTTGATCATACTATCCTTCTGATGAAACTTGAAGGGCTCGGTCTTGCGGAAGATATTGTTCGATGGTTCAAGTCATATTTATAGGAGAGACAACAGCTTGTTGATGTTTCTGGAACATGTTCCAAGCCTTGTAAGATTACATGTGGTGTTCCGTAAGGGTCAATTCTAGGACCTCTTTTATTTTTAATTTACGTTAATGATATGTCTGCAGTAGTCAAAAATAAATTGTTACTTTATGCGGATGACTCTGCTATTTTGGTTTCTAGTAAGAATAGGTCAGCAACTGAGAAAGAGTTACATTGTAACAGACGATCTTGAATCGGTTAGTCAGTGGTTAATTGATAACAAGCTGTCCCTGCATTTAGGAAAAACAGAGTCAATTTTATTGGCTCTAGGCCGAGGTTAAAGTCAAATAATAACCTTCATATAAGTTGAAATAGTCAAATTATAAATTCCACTACATCTGTCAAGTACCTAGGTGCAACTTTAGATCAGAGTTTAACTTGTGAATACATGGCTATTTCCATTATCAAAAAGGCAAATGCCAGGTTGAAATTTCTGTATAGGAAACAAAAGTTTCTTACTGATCACACTAAAAGACTTTTGGTTTCAGCTTTGATTCAGTGTCATTTTGACTATGCTTGTTCTTTCTGGTTTCATGGCTTATCTCAGTTTTGGAAAAACAAGCTACAGGTTACCCAAAATAAATTAATTAGGTTTGTACTCAATCTGGAAAATAGGTCCCATATTGACAATGAACATTTTATTTCCTTGAATTGGTTACCAGTCTGTAAAAGGGTGGAACAAATAGCATTATGTCATGTTTTTAAAATTAAGAATGGCCAATCTCCTGACTATATGAGTCAATATTTTGTGACACAAAATTCTGTTCATTCATATAGAACAAGGTCTAGTGACAGTGGGTGTTTTATGCTGCCTAGGGTCAAAGGCTTTGGTCTGGAGTCATTTTCATTTTTAGGTTGCAAGCTATGGAATATACTACCATCTCAAATAAGGAATCTGTCCAGCCTTAGTGTTTTTAAAAGTGCTGTGAAGGATCTTTTCTTTAAATATTAATTTACAGATGTTGAAATCTACCTTTAGTGTCAAACTTTCAGTTCAGTGCAATATTTTAAATTTTCTTATGTCTTTCATGATAACATGGTAAATAACAAACTTTGTATAATGACTAGTATCTTAATTTAATATTTATTTTTTACTAAAATCATGTTTCATGCCTCTCTATGTCAGAACATCACTACCATGGACCACAATGGAAATAAGGGATTCTTTCCCTTTTTTGTGTTATCCTTGATATTGATGTAACTGACATGGTTCATTTCTTGTGTATATACTTCATGATATTTTTATTATCTTTTTATCTTACTGTTAAATTTTAATAATGTATTGTTAAGTTATTATTGTTACCATGTCATCAATATCGATATAAACAATCAATATTCACCTGATATATTGAAACATTTGACTGGTCACTGCAACAATTTTTAAATACTGATTATATCTATGAAATTTAAATATTTTAGAAAATATATTTATCAATTAATGAACGCCAATTAAGATGAGGAAGGCAACGTCTTTGAAAACTCGAGATAAGTGAACTTTACTGAATATTCAAGAAATATGTCTTCTAACGGTTGATTGTATGATTACGCCTAGCAAACCTTCTTAAAGCAGGAAGATGATATATCACTTTCCAAAACCAATGTTTTGACATTTTTTCCAAGTTTTCTTTATGATATAATTTTACTCCATCAGTGTCCAATATACCTCAAACTTCGTAAAACCGAAGGGATTAAACAAGGCCGAGTCAGTTGTACCTGTATCATATTGATTACTTGAAAATTCAAGTGGAATCGTAAGTCTCGTAAACAATTGTGTGCCGTTTTATCATTTGATGTACCTGAAAACATTCTACAAAATTCTACAATATTTCTTTCTTTAATTATAGAGGCGAAGTATCGGGTTCTAGCGAAAGAAATACATGAACATGTTATATATATGACAATGATAATAATACATAACCAAAATTACAAGCGTTTGGGAAAATATGTGTTGAAATGGTACATACAATATATCCTTTGTTTATATGTCAGCAGCCTTAATACTTAGAATATCATAATGCGTATACCTTGAGATAGGCTTTCATGTCCTCTGGAACTGGGAAATTGTTTAACCAATATTCATGTTCATCATCATCTAAGCTTTGTGCGATAAGTACAACAGCTTTTCAGTGAAGAAGTACACCTTGTGAGTTGGCGAGTTCCGGAGTAAATTGGTCTGGGACAGAGACATTCAGGAATCTGAAGAATTCTTGCATTACTTGTTCCTGTTTGGATTCTAAAAGTTGACTAACTCATCTAAGGTTGCTGGCCTGCACAAAAGCAATATGGCTGCCTGGTTCAAAGCTTTCCTCCTTCCCCGCAGCACACTTCAGGTTGAAGTCTTTCACCGAAGATTCCTTTGACATGGAGCTTGGAACCATCAACCTTCATGTTTTTGGCTGGTGCTGTACAATCTGATTCCCAGCATTGTGCAGTCTCACGCTAGTCCACTTTATTATACTCCCCAACCCCTCGCTATTTAACCTGACGTAAAATAACATGTTTTCTATTTCTTCAGGACAGTTGCTGAAATGATAAGTGTCTGTAGACTTGTAGAGAATGGACTTTTTTATTTAGCGTGTGGCAATTCTACAGTTGTACCCGTTCCTATGGTGACACGACGCTCCACGCCCTTTAGACTTCATACTTGATTGCCTTTAGCGTGAGACCTGTTAGAGTGCCTTTTGTTCCATATGCTCGGTAGTAGATTCCTATTTGGGGAACTGAGGAGATTTTAGAAGTTTCTCCTCATCTATCAAGTCCAACACTTTTCCATTTTTTTTTGTGTAACATTTTCTGTCCCTCTCCGGATCGTAATCATTTGAAACTGTCTTTGAAAGAGATCTGAGATCCCAAACGTTTTTTTCTTATCCAGTCCTTATCAGCTATCTGGATACGTTCTGTGGACTAAGCAGTATCTTTTACCAAACAGATGCGTGTTTTTTTTGTTAAGTTTGGCCTGTATCTTGATCTTAACTATGTCGACCAACTGAAGTATGGTTTCCAGAAGCTGCCTGGACTGTTTCTCCGCCTATGTACCGTGGACATAAAGATAATTGTTCCACAATGCTGCATGCAATTTGTTGAATGTTATGGTCCCATTGGACTTCCCAATGAAACATCTGACGGCATTCAAACGCTTTATCAAATCTTTCACCTTGACCAGTGCTGGACGGCCTCTATTGTGTAGTTCTGTCTTTATGAATTTGTAATGCTTTATACAGAGTTTCGTCTGAGAAAGCTTGAAACGAAAATCTATAACGATCGAACCGTAAATGGTAGCTTTTGCAGTCACCCCAGCTTTCTGCGATGGTAACAGTACACGTTCTACCAACTTCGTAAACTAATCTACCATCATCATACAGTACTGGTTTCTTTGCGATGTCTTTTGAAATGAACCAATGAAATACAAACGTTCGATGGTTACTCCCGCCCGATACTCTGTTAACGGAACTCTCCTGTATCTTACTGTCTTCTTATTTTGATTACACACAGCACATGATATCACATAAGACTCAACATCTCTTATTTTAGATACTAGTCTTCGGCTTCTGAATTGTTCTTGAATAGTACACCATCAACCAGTAGGAATAAACTTTTATAAAGCCAATATAACTTTGCTTTTTGATTGGCCAGGAATACAATTCCATCTTACGGCTCTTTCTTATCTTAAAACCACCTAAGGACAATGGTGAAGTCTTTGTCTTCCGCTTGTTCTTGCTGCAGGTCATCGAACGTAGACCCTGAACACGAAGGTTGCTGTGTTTCAGAATCTTACACAGTTGTCACCAAGCATGCAGTTACAAAGCTTCTTTTTTTTGCACAGTGTGACTATGTCGAGATGTATGCCACTTCTACATAAACTTGTAACAACCGCTGTGAGAACGATGTACCATCCTCTATACCAATACTGTCTAGAAGATCTGTAGTGGTACAGTTACCTAGGGAATTCTGTTGAACTGTGTGTGCTCGTCCCTTTTCTGTACTCGTATGGACATTTTCTGTTGTTACTCTAGCTATACCCTTGATATTTAGCCTGTGCGTCCCTACAGTTGCCTCTGATTGAACGTTCCCTTTATTGGTTGTCAGTCTAACATGCGCAGCCAGACAAATCGAATCGTCGACATCATCGATAAATTTAGCCCATTGTCCATCGGCCCTGATGCTATAATGACATTCACCGCATGGCAAATCTGCAGGCCTAATGCCAGATATCAATTATCTGCACGGCGTCAAAGTTTCCGGAATTCTTCACAGCGAGTCCGTATAACCGTTCTTTGCCAAAGCCCGATGTTTTACAACCGTGTTGTATTGAGAAAGCTCCTGAGTCCATCGCGCCAGCTAACCCTGTGGCTCTTTAACCTTTAAACTTGAGTTATCAGTTCTCACTGTAAAGGCTCTTCTTAGAAGGTAGTGTATGAAGTGTGTGTTGAACTGTACAATGCCCAGAAGTTATTTTCTGTTGGTGCAATAATTTCTATTTTCTGAAGTCAGGCTGAAAATGCTATACGCAATGACGTTTTTAGTCCATTCTGCACCTATAGTCGAATCTGAAACTTGCGAATCCAATTTGAATGGATATCGATTGTTTGGTAAATCTAAAACTGGTGGAGAAGCTAAAGCTTCCTTTAATCTATCAAATGCTTCTTGTTCCCTTATAACCAACTTGAAACTGATCATTGACGGTTAGATTATACAATGGTAATGCTAGACCAGCAAAATCATTTACAAAGGTTCTTTGATAGTTTTCTAAACCTAGAACTCTTTCAACATCCTTCTTTGAACTAAGAGCTTGTCAACTGACTATTGTGTAAATGTATCCCGAGGTCATGGACAATGCAAATCCAGTGACCATTTGTCCAAGAATAACAACTTCCTTTTGACAAACGTGCATTTTCCTCGCTTGAGCTACATACCCTGCTTTCAAAACCTTTCAAGAGCGTCGGTTATATTTTTTTAAATGGTCCTCAAAACCATTCGCTATCACCAGGATGTCGTCCAAGAAGGCCAACACAGTATGCCACGTTAAACCCCGTAATACTAAGTTCGTTATTAACGAAAATGTTGCTGGTGCATTTGTTAGACCAAACGCCATACAAACATTTTCGTAGAGTCCGTACTTGGTAGAAAAAACAGTTTTCTATCTATCTTCTTCATTGATTCATAATTGCCAGTAAGCTGAATTGGCATCTAGTTTAGAAAACAAGATACTACAAGCAAATGTAGCCAAGCTATTTTCGACCAATGGAAGATAAAAAATATTTCTATCCGTATCATTATTCAGCGCTTTGTAGTCGACACAACGGTTCAGAGAACTGTCACGTTTCCTGATCAGAACTGGTGAGGACGCCAATTTTGATACAGATTCATGAAATTCACAGGCATCAACCATATTCTGAGATGCCCTTCTTCTTCTCCCACAAAGCCAACTGGGCTACGTCGCATGCGAAGTTTAATTTGATTTGCTTCTCCGGTGTCCACGGTATTTTAGATTGCAGGCAAATTATCTAGGTCAAGATCTTTTTTGCATAGACGTCTTTATAGTCAGTAAGGAGTTGGGCTAATTTCTCACTTTGCCCCAAAGTAAGATGTCTATTAGAATACTTTTTTAATTCCGAATAGCTTTTTATGAGTGTACTTATTATTATTATGTACTTATTAGGTGCAATGCCTTTAGTTTCAGACGTGGTTTCATCTCGTCTGTTTGTTTTACAGTTATGCATACTGTTCTTTCCCTTCTGGACACAGTTTTCGTCTTTGTAACTAGAAGTCACTTTGGAGTACTGGTCATCGGGGTTTTCCAGTACTGTCTTTGTTTTTTATATGCACTGGCTTTTATTTTGCCCTACTGGAGAGTCTTATTTTATAGACTAAACGGACGACTGGTTCTGATTTGGGTCGTCTCAAACCCCGTTGCATTAGTATACCTAGTTTGTTCAACATATCATCTAGTAACTAGTTTAGTCCCATGACTCTTGGAAATACAAGTTTACCATTACGACAGATTCATTTGAATCCGTTCTAAATTGAAAACTAACGTTCCATAATGCATATCTAACATTATGCCTAGATGATTCAGAAAATAATGGCCAAGCAACATTTCATCACTAACTGGTGTTTTGTAGACTCTTTCATGAAATGTTTGTGAACCTTATCGCAGCTTCAAATGTTTTGTGGTAAAACCTTTCAGTTTGTTGAATCCTATGATGTGAGATCTTGCTGACTAGAAGTTTCATATTTGGGCGTTGACGTCTGCTGAAGCTTAGTTATCTGTTGGAAGGCTTTACGTATCATATGCTAAACCCTGGCCCCAGATGGAGAAATCACTAATTTAACGGAAACATTATCTAAATTGTACCTTCTTTGTCTGCTTTCATCAACTGATTCAGAAATATATTTATGCTGTTTTATGGCATGAAGTGTTTCTTGCATACTTTTTGGTTTGTTGAAGCATGCATGTTTACCCGGCTCTTGGCCAATACATATCTGGGAATATCTTGCAATAGCTTCTTGCTAGTGGACAACGTCAGTATTATATCACCTCAGACTTGAAAGGATTAATTTTGAGTTTGTCTTGCCTGCTGGAACTTTATACGCGAGGTTTCGGTTAGATCTTGGTTGTCGAATTAATTTTCTAGATGCTTCATCATTTGTTTAAAGAAAGTGCAATAACCCGAATTTGATTTGATTGTTAAGAAATGTAAAGTTTTTATTGGAAAGCTCCAAGTAAGGTAATCTCGACATTCACTGTATGTCCAGTCCATTACTTCATTACAGTTTTGTTGCTTCAATCTGTTGTTTAAAAGACAGCCACCTGGTCTTTCCATCATATTGCAGATTCCTTTGGAGCTATCCTTGATCTCCTATCATTGAAGATTTGTAATCATTATCATCAGAGTAAGACTCATCAGAACTTGAACGACCATACCTTCTTGTGCGGTTATGACGTTTAGATTTGGTCTTGTAGGGTGGTTGTGGACTGTACCTGTCTCTTAAAATTCTTTTATTATTATGCCGAGTATACTCTTTTTTATATCCATGAGACTGTTTAGAACTTGAACATCATGAACTGTTTGATCTAGATTGACGGTGTATAAACTACGACCTTGATTTATTTTCACTTCTGTTGTTCTAGAGATACGCTTAAAAATTGGTTCCACCGCATAAATGCGTTACATTTATTGAAGATGATTTGTGCTTCATTAATGAATTGCTAACTAGCAGGTCTTGATCACATTACAATTAATCTTTATTTGTAGTAACAGGCGCTTTGGATGTTTTAGATTACCATGACCTTGAAGTGCATGTAGACGTCTTGGTTCTAGAAGAACTTTGACGTTGTATGTCTGGTTTAATATCTAGAAGTAGGAACTCTGAAGTATTATTAATTGCTACTAAATTCATTAGAATATACATCATCATCTGTCTCACTGTTTGAAACATCAGGTTGTGCAGAAATTAACGAAACCAGATCTGTTTTGGTCATTCCCTGGTTTAAGGCTAGGAGCTAATTTACAACATCTTCCACGTGACGTTGTATAGTATGTGTTACCTCTATCCTGGCAATCTTTGGTGTTTGTAAATCATTCAATGCTGATATTGATAGCATAGGTAATGACATAGTTATACTATCCATCAATGGTGTAAATGCCGTAATACCTGTATTTATTGTTACTATTGATGATAAAAGTTAAGCAAATTGTGTGCCGGGTGAATCTCCTTAAGCATGTTTTGTGATTACCGGTGTTGTTGGTTGTCTTGAACTCTTCGTCCCTATTGTAGATACTACAATTGATACTGAGTGTATTCCTGTAGTGGCCACCGATGTACTTGGGATTACTACTGTAGATGACAGAGTGGTACCGGCAGCAGCTGATGGTGATGTAGTGGTAACAACTGCTTTCATTGATGACACTGATTGCCTCTTCCTAGGAATCGGATATGCAAATTCAATGGCACTCATCATGTGTTTTGCTTAATGTCCCGATAATATCATAGGAATATCTTCTGTACGCTGCAATACTTCTGTCTGAACTGTTTGATCAGGTCAGCTCTTATAGGTCATGTGCCTGGTATAGTCTTCAACTCTTCTGTAGTGGCTTAATTTATGTTGACCGACATTGTTTTGTCATGTTTGTCAAGTAAAACGGGCAAGGTTTCAACACAACTTTCCTACTTTGTTCCGATACTATGGATCTCTGTATGAAAAATATTCAGTATATAGAAACATAAAAAGGGAAGGGGCAGTAAAAGGCTAATAATATAGCCCTACATGATACATCAAAATGTTTGGCAATTGTTTCATAAAATTATGTAAGGAATGTCCATGCCCATAGAAATTATAGCCGATACACTAGGTGTGGGCAAAGACTGACAGAACCAATCAAACTATAGCATGACTAATTATTTGAGCTTGATGAATCTAAAAACATAATAACTGTGTGAAAATCAAAATTATGCACTATTGTTGTGAAGTATAGAGTTTCTTCAAAAATATCTCAGACAAATATGAACTTGCTGCACAATTGTAAATGATCATAAAACAAAGAGACATTAGCACAGCGAAAGTAAGTTTACTGTATTTAAAAAAGGTACTGTACTTTGG
Source organism: Saxidomus purpurata (assembly GCA_022818135.1). Taxonomy (NCBI): domain Eukaryota; kingdom Metazoa; phylum Mollusca; class Bivalvia; order Venerida; family Veneridae; genus Saxidomus; species Saxidomus purpurata. Next base: position 49,663 of record JAFMSR010000566.1, read on the forward strand.
AAATTTCTGTCTTTTAATGGATACCAATTTTAGCCAGAAGTATCTTTATCACATTATTGGAATTCCGTTACAGTAATTCTGGAAATATATGAATAAATGGGCACATCTGTTAAGCCGTTATGCCCAGAACTTTCTTAATTGCAATGTGGATTAACAAGACGAGCCTTTGTTTACACTATTAACAAAATTTACAAACCATTTGTAAATTTTCTTCTAAAAACATGGATATATGTTGTCAACTGATTGAAACTCTCATCTGGTAAAGACGTCATCGTAA
>JAFMSR010000567.1:0-49931 GCA_022818135.1 Saxidomus purpurata
TGAATACATATTAAAATGGCTTTTAAATTTCATCTTAAAAACTCTCTTTTTTGTTCAGTGTGATAGTACTTTGCACTTGTATCATATAAATGTTCCCTTTTTTGGTATAAATTGATCAGTTGGTCAACTTTGTCCTTTGACCAAGCCATTGTGTTCAAAATTTTAAAAAAATGTACCTGAATTACTTCTCGCACATCTGTTTTTCCCATTAAACACTTCTTATCAGTAATTTGACAGCCAAGAAATTGCGAAAAAATAGAACAGGCTCTATTCTCATGCAAGAAAATTATCGCATATAATGTCACATAAATTCTGACAAAAGTTGCTCAAATGTGGGTATTTACATATGAAAAATTATTGTACAAGACATAAACAGTACTTATCTTAATGTCTTGTACAAGGAACTTGGAAAGTGTAAACCCCCATTAAAACAATCCGTGTATGAAACGCAAGCATGGTGCTTCACTTATTGACATAATGTATGTTTATCACTCTGGTCAAAGAAAGAATCACGTGCGAGGCCTGTCATCAGAAGGAGTGTGCTGTTTCTGCACCATCTAAGAAGTTGAAGGTTTTTGCCAAAAAAATAACTTCGACCCAAGCAACACGATCAGTTGGTAGAAACATCATCGTGATCTGTTCGGTTTCCTTAACCTCAACGCAAACCTTGATTTAAAATGCATCGCTGACAGTACTTTAACCACCACAGGCAACATCGATGATCGGGCTAGCAAAGTCTTCAAGTGGCTTAGCAATCAGATTAATAACGTCGTGCAGTTATCAAAACACTTATGTAAGAAACTGGATGACGGTGCTGAATCAGTTACTAACACAAAGAATGTTGAAGCGATGATCAATAACGTTTACAGGGTTGCAAGTTACTACAATCTGGGTTTCACGAGCATACTCTTGTTTGAGAGTTTATTGTACATGATACGATATCTTGTCTTGTACATACAACCAGCAAGTTCACAGAAAACTATCAGCTAGACGAAATTCTTACAAAATAAGTCACAGATGCAAAGTATATATGTTCGGTCGCTACGATGAGAATAAGAACAACGGTGGTAAGAATAACCAGGTAATACTTCAACATATGAATGTCAAGAGAACGAGCATGCAGATGGGCTCGGCGAGTGTAGGGAACAATAGTTTCAATCATTTCATGAGTTTCGTTTCGCAACAAGCTTGAAAGCGCTGGTAATTCAAAATTACAATTACTGTGGGAGTACGTGTCTCTATTCAAAAACGTAAAGGAGTACAAGATCGAGGACTGGTCAACGTTCATTTATCTTGTCAGCGTTGTAAAAATGCTAGAATACTTGAAAATGCAGCCTTCTTTTGACAACATTTCGTTCCTGACATTCACCGATTAGTCAAGAACAATAATGACACGTACAGTTTCAACAGTGTTAAGGTAGGAGAAGAATTCCGAAAGATGGAAACCGTGTATAGCGAATTATTGATTTTTAGCCGGCTCGCGATGGAAGTGAATTAGGCATGTTGACCATTATAGCATGTTTTGCACATGCGGGGCATGAACATCTCTTTTTACAAATAATTGAAGTGACCGTTTAGGAATTTCGTTGAGTGTACATGAATCAAGGTATGGTTTGAATAATACGTCTTGGGAAAAGCTTCAAACATTTTCAGAATCTTTTCGACAAGACAAAGTATATCAACGACTAAACCATTTCAATTAAACTTCGGCAAGAGCTAAACAGTAAAGTAAGTCAGTCAAGTATGTTTGCAATATCGTTCATAATGATAGTAACATGTTCATTATAGTTACTTGGGACATATGTAATTGTATGATTGAGTTCGACTTAATCTTAGTTTTTGCTTCTTACAGGATGACATTTCGTTGTGAAAAATGCACCAGAAATCGTTCACTGACTTGTGAGGATTGTTTAACCGTGCTGAAGTACAGTGGACAACTTCACGAGTGTGGCAAGGAGATAATAGATACATTTTATTTGAGTAAGATGCAAACTATTTAAAAAGGCTATGTGCGTCAGATGCGGTGAAAATGTGGCACAGAATGTTATGCCATTCTTGGTTGTGGATATTACTGAATACCATAGTTGCTCTGAAAAGTGTTTGTTGGCAATTGAACCAATTTGCGATAAATGTAAAAACTAACTGATGTCTTGTTTTTGATTTTACTTTAATTGTTGTATGTTTCCCCATGATGACATGTAATTCAAAAGTGTAACATTCTATGGTGCTAACAACGATATCCTTTGAGGTATCCTTTAACTCGATCTCTGCACACATTACACTTTGTTAAAGCTTGTGCACACATAGGACAGCTGACAATATGTCCGCTGGGTAAAAATACAACATTTGCCGCGAAATCTAAACAAATTTTACAGGTCATATTCTCTTTCATTCGACGGTTGTCGGTACGAAGTTGTGAAATTTATTCCTCATTGTCAATGCTTGAAACAATTGTTTGTTTATGTGTGTTTGATTTTTTTCAGTCTGTATTGGGTCGATTGATGACTCGATCTCGATTTTCTTCTAAGTTAAAGAGGATTTTGCACAGATCTTCTGCCTTGAAATGTTATGCAACGAAAACATGTATTGCCTTTCTGATATTTGTCTCGAAAAAGTTAAATTCGAGGCATGTGTTGGCAGCGCCCGAATTGAAAAGATCTGTATGCCCTGTAGATTGACGAGTTTCTTTCGGCCTTTTGCCTGTACGTATACACAAATTCGTATCCACAAATAGACAAAACGTTTCATAACATATAACTATTTGAGTCACGTTAGGTGTAAAATTGTCGATCATAGATCGTTCGCAAGAAAGCAACATTAGACAGAAATGTCTTTTGAAAGTATCGTTCATGCAAATATTCATCTCGGTTTCGTTTGCTTTTTCGCTAGATCTGATATCAGCATTGGATACATACTACAACAACATGAAAACTGGACGGCTTCAACATGAACTCTCTACCTACGGACTGCAAAACTGTCAATGTAATGTTACGATCATAGTAAAGCTATAGGAAAATATACAACGATGTCTGTTACGTCATATCTATGGGTGCAGAATTTATGATAATAGCGAGAGACGATAATAAAACGCAACCGTTGCCCGGGAAGTACTTACCAGAAACAGTACTTTCTCCAATACTTGTGAGAATACTAGAACAATTCAGCAACCAAATGCAGATTTTATTTTGTTTTAATGTCACTACCGAAGAGTGCGAATTACCGGCATGGATCAACGGCAGCGCTGATGTTGAGAACGTTCACAATTACCTGGTGTCTGTAAGTCAACCAAATGCTACGGATCTAGGGGCTGGTCGACAGATGTACAGAATATTTTGGTACAAGAATCCGCCCAAACACATGAATTACAACTCCTTTCGACCGAATTCGTTTGATACAAACGAATGCCTTTTCGTCGATGTTCAAGGCAGACAGATTTATAAAGAAGCTTGTAACCGAACAAACCCAACACCATGTTTGATCAGAAATACATCGATACCAGTAGTAGAAAATCATGATGTTCAAGGTGAAAATGTTACTCAGAAAAGCAATGATGTGACTACTGCAGCTGCATCGGACAGCAACCTAACTGAGACACACCGTGTCGTCTCAACTGAATAATATTCCTTTGAACCTAATAACTTGGAGCTGCTCTAAACCCGTGATGCTTAAAGTGAAAATGGTGCTCATATGGGCACGGTTTTGACTACTACAGAGTCACCTGACAGAAATCAAACTGTCAAGCACAGTGTCATCTAATCGGAACAAGATTCTTCTCTTGAACATTATAACTCTGAGCGCGGATTGACAGTGATATACAAATACAAACGATACATCTGAGCTACGAAGTTTTATTTCCAATTTGCCAAGGGGTTTTTAAAAAAGGGGTTTTTAAAAAGTAAATTGTAAGCTAAAGTTGTGTTCTTCAATCTTCAATCTACTTTTCCAATCAGGTATTTGATGATGTTAGCGATTATTGCGCTGCCTGCATAGTTAATTTTCCCGCCGGAATATTTGGCTCTCGTTGGTTGACCGTACCAACAATGATGTAAGACACGCATCTGTACAAGTGCACGCGTGTATTGCATCTAAATTGTTTTGGAGGTTGCAGTCAAAATAATGGTAAAACTTCCATCTGAACAGACAACGATAACAATAGTGAAGGAGACTAAGTCTGATGATTCTCTCGAAGAGAAAACTAGATTGATATTTGAAAATGTGCACGTATGTTATCTTGTTGATGTCTTCTGTGTCATGATATTCAGATGAGTCAGTTAGATGATTTAGACGAAAACGACATTGACTTCGAAGCTGAAAATCTGTCCACGAATTCTGTAGTATGTCTAGGTCAGAAATTTGCACTGATCCGTCTATTGTTCGACACAATCAATCACCAGTAGAAAAGAAGTACCGTTGATGTGATTCCGCAAAAAACAAGTATGTAAATCGGACTTCTATGCAGCATTTGAGTGGCTGGCTAGCCCATATTCAAAAGGGTTGATTCATAAAGTGTATAATGAGAACAGAATTAACAAACATAACAAAAAAACGCATCATATGTACAGCATTGTCAAGTTACAGACGATTCAAAGTCCATGAGCATCAACCCGCAAGATATTCCTGTAACAGGTATATCATCAAACCTATCGAATGACACTGACATCACAAAACTGTGGCTTTACCACAAGACGATACCGAATAGAAGCAAACACAGAAACAAGACAACACAGATTACGAGTCTAGTGAAATCGAACCAAAAGGCGTTCATGTAACAGGTACATAATAAACATATCGAATATATCTGACAGCGGAAAAACTGTGGCTTTGTCGCAAGACGATAACAAACTGGAGCAGACGCAGAAACAAGACACTGAGGACCATGCCATGTATATTCTGCCAGATAATGATACTACTACTTCTATTACTACTAATACTACTACTACTACACCATTGACTAAAACGGAAGATCAAACAAGGGATGATGCTCATAATGATTCGAGTGCCAATAAAGGACTAAATAGTGAGTCTACTCTGGCTTTGTTTGAATCCAAAGGTACATTTAATACATTAGATTTAGTGATTCATTTACCGTTTGATGTAGTCAACGAGTCAGATCGGAACAATATCTTCTCTAGTAAAAACGTAAGGTTGCCAAATCAGCGGCTGATCAAGGCAAACCGAGACGGCAGTCTACAAATGAAACTACTGAACATCAATCATTGTTAACAGAAACTGAAAACGTTGACCTGTTTCCACGTGAAAATGAATCTTACATATGAACTCGGGCACAAACTCTGTCATCATCGAACAATACCCTTCATTCTTTACTCAACACCTTTTAACATATAACACAGTGACAACAACGAGGACAGTCATTTTGTTTTTGATTTTCAAGCTAATGTTGGAGAGGAATCAAATCAATGTTACGCGTCTGGAAATGTCCAGTTTGCACAGTTTACTACGACCAAAGAGACCGATCGTTTTAAGAGTGTAGCCTATTCCTTTCTTAATGTGATCTATTCATCGTTTTTCGATGTTTGTTCAGGATTAGACGAACTGATGCTATTTGGAAAATATGTCACCAATCGATCTTCCATCGTCTATGCGCATTCATGACCTTAATATTCGTGTCAAGCTAGAGTCACCGCAATATGAAGTCAAAATAGACAGTGTTACGAGCCAGGCGTAACGAGAAAGACAATGCCAGCAACACACTTTACGAAATTTATTTAATCCAAATTACAAAGTTGAGATAAATTCACAGTTCCAAATATCCTAAATTATTCTGATCCTGTTTACTGTCCTTTTAAAAGACTAAATCCGGTTGTTGAATGTTCCTGAGCACTTTGAAATTAAACCCCACACACTAAAATTCAGTATTCCACAAAGATTATGTCACTAAATAATATCCAAAGAATAATGCAGAATCTTCACAAAGTAACTCCATATAATGACTGTAGACTAACCAGAGATAACCCTACAAATCTTCAATCATATATATATATACTTTATCATCTTTCTAGAAGGATATGGAATAATCTTGTATTTACTTGAATAATCTCCAATTTTCTTAATATTCTAGCAGTTTCCATATCATTCTATAACCTTCTACCAGTTTATATAATTTTCTATAAGCTTCCAAATGTTCTAAATGTAAATAGTATTGATAAATAAGTGCTCATTAACAATAAACGTAATTTCAAATATCAAGAAAAGTTAACAGTTCACAAATAAGATGTTTACATATCAACAGCCCTCTACAGCAACAGTTTGATCAGTTAGTTCATGTTGATAACAAAGACAGACACCTTTTGCAATTTCAGAGTGATGATATATGTGTTGGAGTGTTTGTCAAAGAATACAAACTCTACCTCTTCAATTGTTTACCTCATTATATATAAGTGGACTATCGACTGAAATTGGCACGCCGATATTGATTCGATTTAACAAAATGAAATACCTTTTGTGATTCTTTGTTATGTTTCTGTGAATACGCAGAACTTATCAAAACGCTAGTAGTTGTTTATACATTTATGTTTGCGGCGAATGCTAAAGTCAAGAACGAAGAATTTGCGGTGAAACCGACCTCCTTTAGAGAAATAGAAAAGAAGCCGCACAACAAAGCAAACACTTTTTCCAACCCAGAGACAACTACCTTCATAAGAAAAAAACAGTACCATCTCAGCCACAAGACAACGATGTTAAACATCCGACGTCTCAGAAGAAGAAAGCAGTAAGATAGTAGTTGAACTATTTCAGCGGAACGAACGTGTCTATGGCAACTCGCACAGGTTCATCAACGAGTTTTGTTACTACTTGTACGAAATACACACGCATCCTGAATTCAAAGGTCGGCTTATTAAGAAAACAGATGGTTTCAAATTTCCTCTGGACTATTTGATTTGTGCTGCACTGATAAACACCAGTGATAATTTCAGCTGTTACAAATTTTTCATTGTTAGCTCATACAGTTCAAAGATTCAACATTCAGAGTTTTTCAACACGCAGATAACTCCAATGCTCGCACCCTGGTTCTACTATTCTTTCAAAAGAAAAGGAATGCTGCAGAAGATGAAAATCAAACAACTGAAAGAAAACGACAGGATGTGTATTTCTCAACTGCTTTGAACTGCACTGTAAAACTACATTGGAACTCATTGTAAAATTTGAATCAGGGAGCATTAAGACAAAGACCATTGAAAACATTTATAAGCGGTATGGCTCTTGTAAGTGCGTTGACTTTCACCTCGCCTTACATATATTGAAAGAGCAGTCCGAGAATGCAAGACAGAATAACTGAAAGCATGACAATCATTCCTATACACTGACATACTTGCTTTTGTTTGTACAATTTCTGACAGAACCTACGAAGGAAGAATATGATCTAGATGGTTTAATCGAAACCTATTACAAACAAAAGGGACTACGACGATACTCTCCTGTAAACATTGCAAAAGGAAGATCTTGAAGCAAGAACTCACTGAACAACTTCGCCACCTGTCGTGACGGGTTGTAGCGGCAACGTGTACCATAAAATTAATCGAGTGCACGATTACGTAACTAAAGAACCGACTCAGCAGAAGCAATATGAAGATGACATCAGTCGATTTGCAAAATACGGTACTTACGAGAGAAACAAAATGCAGAAGAAGTATACAGTGACAAAGACAGTGTCATGTTCCATCTAAATATGATACCTACCGAATTATGTGAGGCATACAAAAAATAGTTCCTCACAGAGATGGGCTAGATTTCTAACAAAACGTTGTATACATAGACAAGTATGCTGACGATCTCTACAAACAGGCATGTATGATACCGAAGGCCGTTTCCACCAGTGTTGGAAAATAGTTGAATGACCTGTACATTCCTGACCCAAACAATGAATTATCGGACCACATAGTAAACTGGATCATGAGAAGGTGATGCTGCCTTTTGTCATATTCGGAAAAAAAAAACACTATTTTGCTGAGATCATGGATACAAACGAAGAGGGCTATATAGTTCGAGGTCTCGAAGCTCTCAAACTAAATAGATTGCTAGCTAGAGATGAGATGGAAACGAGAATGTTTGAAGATCTCCTTCAGCGCAATCCAAGTACATGGCAAGCTTAGTCACCTTAGCTCGAAATATTGTGTCTGTACTTTAAAATGGGAACATGGATCTGAAGAGAATTACTTCGCGCAAAACGTACTGTCACTCAGAGCCGACTGAACAGCGACAAAGCAGATCCTGGCTTTGAAATGTTTAAACGAATGAAGCAACGCGGTGAAATTGCTGACACTGGCGGACTCGACAAGATAAGTGTATATGTAGTAAAAAATAAGAATCACAAATATGAGAAGCTAGAGAAGCTCGAATCATTAGATTATCTTAAGAAAGTAAAAAAGGAAGGTCAAGGGAAAGCAACTATGGAATAAAACATTGAATACCGGGAATAAGAGGAAACTACAACTAACAAAGCAAGCGAGATATCCTCAACAACCAGTTCATAAAATACCTAAGCAAACAACGCTATTCGGTGCTACACTACAATCCGAACAGACATCAGTAAAGAGCATTGTCAAGAACGGAACGTGAAAATAAAAGATTGTGCTAAACTACAGCAATCGAAATGATGTTTCGGTGATTGAGAAGTAAAATCGACTATATACATATACGTTGTGCATATTTTGCACACAAGTTATCATGACTTTGTTTCTCATTTTCTACTTTCTTGGCGTTTTGTTACTTAATGCCATAGAACTGACAAATGCAAACTCGTTTTATTGTTATTGCAGAGTATGTGAACAAAGCTCACACTGCTACATTGCTAAGGATAGATGCCCAGGGCAAAAATGTCATTGTATGAGATACCCTGAGACTCTAAGCATCATTTTTCTGCAAGTTTTGCAAATAAGTTGCAATGTATTTGCTTTTCAACCTCAAAGAACTGAAAGGTAAAAACAAATTCAACCATCCAGTAATGATATTTGACTACCAGGAAAAGTGTTGTTGTTTTCTAAACTAGGTGGGTCTTGTGCTAACTGCTTGAAAGCGATGTTTTGATTTTATATCTTAAGAGTACCCATGCAATGTTTTAGGACTGGCCTAAAAGGACAGGTCTTGGGTTTCTCACAATCGTTTAAGAGAATAACTCCATACAACTCCTTGAAACAACAACACTAGGCCGCTTATGGGCCAACATAGGCTTTTCTTGTCTGCCTATGTTTTAATATATATAGAATTCATCATTTCATTTCCAATTCATGGTGTGCCGAAGGGCGATACAATCTGACATGCACACTTCCTGCTATTTGAAACATGTCTGAATGATAATTACAGCAATATTGTTTAATTTTCATAAATACTATCAGAATTCGTCTCAAATTTCAAGCAGACTCTTTAGCATCAATTTGACAGTATGTATAATTATACCACTTCGACAAGCCTTAGTTGAACGATGGACATTGTGGCTCAGTTCTCCAAATTGAGCATGCTATTCTATGACGACAGATTACAAACATTTGACCAGTGGTCAAAACCGACTAATCCCTATGAAGTATCACTGGCAAAGGCTGGGTTTTATTATTCTGGCAGTGCAGATAAAGTGACCTGTTTAGCTTGTTGTGTTGACGTGCCGTTCTAGAAAGCAACAGACGACCCTTGGGAAGAACATGATAGATGCTCTCCAGGCTGCATTTATTTAAAAATGACAGGATACAAAAAACAATAGATTTAGATTCGTTCCATTGTCAAAAAATGACATGCAAACAAGCCGTCTTTCGGATTCGAATCAAACAGTAGGCCTGAGTGTAACTTTAAAGCTTTCGCATCAAGCAGTGCTACCTGAGCTTATTTGCTTGTTTTGTTGTTGTTTGTTAAACAATGAATATTTACATTGTATCAGTAGTATCTTTGATTATGTTGGTGAAAAATGAGAGTCTTTATAAATCGTTTAACATGATTATGTTTTAGTATTTATAACTTTTTGTTTGTTTTCTCCTGTATTGCTTAAACGGTGCCCTCTTGTAACAGTATAGCAGTAGAGCCTTTGTAGTTATTTTGATGAAACATTCTGAAATGGAAGAGATGAACAAGTAGATATTTCTTTGTCCTATAAAAGGCATTTACATGTGACAGAAGGTAGGACTTGGCTTTCTGTTTGCAGATAAGCTGACAGCAAATAGCTTAAATCATAATCATGACACTAACTTCTTTCCAAAATAATCACCTTACACTATTACACTATAATGTATTCTATGTTATCAATTGGCAAAATATAAGTTGTACTGCTGCTTGAAGCACATTACAGGCAAACATAAAACAGAATTGAAACTGTATTATTATTTATTATCACAGCATCATGGACACGACATTTTAGAAATTCAGTTCTGTATTGGTGTGCCTCAAGGACATTAAACATCTGTGAAAAAGAAATCAGTTTTATCTGTTGTAGAGACATGTGTACACAAACATTTTTTGATGAAAAAAAAATATGATATTGTTATAGTTGTTATATATTGTTGATAATAGTTGATATGATAATGAAAGACACATGTTTCTATATTAGTGCGAATGATCTTATAAACACCTATAATAGGGAAAAACATCATCTTGACAGTTCTGATATCCCTGACTGGAAAGTGGCCGAAGGTATAATTGCTCAGTTAACGGCTTAGTTATACCACATATTAAGATTCAGGTACATAAATATGAATCAGCAAGCAGAAACATTCAGGTGTCCTATGCTGGACATTTCAAATAATACGGTATACGATGGAAAGTTATCCGACCGCTGCCTACTGCTAACGTCTATTTTGAAAACAAACGATCAAGGAAAAATCATATTCGCTCGACACTCTCGAATCATGTCGTGACTTAGAGGACAGTATATCGATCAAGACAGATCTCTGTTTATATTTCATTGATTATACAGAACAATGTGAAGTTGCCAGTATCATGTTAACCGGAGAAAGTTTCTGATCTGTACAGATAGAACATCGTTGTCGAAGTATGCGAGTTTGTACAAATTAAAATTCGTGGCATCGTATGGTGATACAATCGTGTTTGGTTCTAAGAAGATTGGACATGCGGTACCATTGTATTTTCTCTTACAACCGAGTCGAAGATTTTCTTTCAGTCATGCAGATACATAACTCCTTCGTCCGTCCGAGAAAATGCTTTGGTTTCCAGGAGATTCCAATCACTCACAAGGAATGCGTAACTATTAAGCCTATTCAATCTCTCGAAACCTACATGGATCATTTGTCTTTCATCAGACGTGTCTTTAATTTATCTTATAAATACCAATAACCAGACAAGTTCTGTTCAGAGACGAGATGCAGAAAACTGGCTTCATATCAGTCTATGATATAAGTGATTTCAAAACGTTGCCTGTGTAAAAACAACTGAGTAGTTCACTTTACCGCGGCCGTGATACAGCCGTTAACGCGTAAACACTTCTACAAAAAGCTCGTCAATATTGAGAAGTCAAATTTCGTATTCGATGATAAATTTTCCAGCTATGGTGACTCTATTTAACGATGACTTGAGTCGAAACTCAAAAACAAAATCAGTGATTAAAATCAGAATTTCATTGAACACATGTCTCATGTATGATGACGAATTGAAAACTTCCCTTGGGCAAAATGTGAGAATGATCAAAGAGTGTAGCGAAACAGACGATGATCTCATAAGGATATTCTACGAGACTGAACATCACGTCAAAAAACTGTTACCGAGAAATGTGATTTTCCTGATTCATTTGTTATACCAGTCATGCACAAGGAAGAACGCGGATATACGAACGAAGATATTGTTCGATTTTTCATTGAAAGATGCTTTGCTCCCGAATGCTGACTACAAGCAATCATGCTTTCACAACGTATAATTTGCACTGTAGGAGTTACACATCCGATGCCATTGACAACGTCAGTGTGAAGCCCATCAAACGCTACGATACAAAACCAGCAACGGTTGACAGAGACGAGTTGTATGAAGAATACATAAAATGTTTTCGAGATGTTGGTACCCTAAACAGAAAAGTGTTTCGGCATCGTGGCAGACATGCCTATCTCATTGATTTGATATTGAACTCATAGGATGATTTCTTAAGCTCTTCGCGATGCACTAAGCTACTGAGCATGTTACGAAAAAACGCGGGTCATCAGTATGCGAAGAGATCTATAGAACTTATTAATGCGTGTCGAGATTATAAATATGGCTCGGTAGTGACATTTGAGATGGCAACATCGACCGAATCCCCGCTTGTGGTGAGAATTGTGCCAGAGAGCTTCCTACCCTTTCGCCTGAGATACAGTCGGCAGTCATCGCGGGATGTGCAGTTTTGCCGCGAAGAAGGGCGTTTCTAATGAGTGGACGAGGAAATATAACTATCTTCTGGCCTCTACTGATCTGATCAAAAATGCAAACGCTTTGTTCGCCGAGTTCAAAAATGCCGGAAACTTTCGAAAAAACCATCGTTTGGTTGTTTGAGAAATTGTTACGGGGATTGATACATAACATCTTTCCCAGTTTGTGCATTAATTGTAAACAAAATCATTGTGATTTTCATCTGTTTGCTGTCTTAATTAATTACCAGTTATCGTGATGCTTAATTATTGTCAAAATTGGTTATTGAAGTCATGAATGTTTCTTGTTTCTTTATTGATGAAACCATGTATAATGTAGATTACAGTAGTCGAATTGTAATGTATCCACTGTACGAGTGGAAACAATGCTCATATTCTTTCGATGATATTGATACAACCGTAAACATTAAGTTATGGGGACGATTACCGTTCATGTCCAATGTGACTCGCGGCTTAATGTTTCAAGAAGCTTATGTATGGCAAAGATTTTCTCTCACAGAGCCGCACGACGGAATGATGCCCGTACGCTATTTCAACAACATCAAATATGACCAAATACATCAAAATCTGAAGCTCGTTCGCGAATCAGGCAATTCTGACTCTGACAAAGACATGGTCAAAAACGTACTTGACTTCAGACCAAACTACTTGAACTTTCTGCAGTTGTATCATATGATGGCAACAATGTAACGCATCAACTATGAGATGCTTCAGAAGTCATTTTGCTACAAGCTCTTTTGTCACTTGCTTAGTAAACAACATTGCGAATGTCAACCGATATTCTTAGCCGTCTGTCACAAATATTTCGGAAAGGAAATCAACGAAACTTTCCTAGACGACACGTTCGACTTTTACTCGCGCACGTACGCCTAACAAATTGTACACCGTCGACACGGTAAAACGTTCAAGTCTGTATCGGCTTATGTGGCCTTGTTGTTCACAGCCGTTTTGAGTGGACTTAGAGTAGAATACTATTCTCACACCAAGGATTTGGCTCAGACAGTCAATAATCAAGTCATAAGCAGATGCAATGACTGGAAGACTAGACTAGCACACTCGAGATTTGACATCACGTATCCGACCGACTCGATCGTTGTGAAAATAGCCATACCGTTCAGAAACACGACCATTTTTATCAACGATGAATGCCTGACTAAATTCAAGTCAGCGGGAAATGACAACACTCGTGTATCCTATCTGATATTTCTGTGACAATGACGAGCATTTGAAATATGCCGCAACAAAGCCAGCTTGTCCGAGACTGATGTTCTTCAAACCAGGCCATATCAACATCGAATAGACAAACCGTTTCTTGACAAACCAACTCGCCCAGAGTAACATGAGTTACGAGGAATGAACTAAAAAAACTATACAATTCCACCTGTGTGAAATTGTGTCCGTTCTCCGACAGACTTCTAACTTACCTCGGGAACAATGTTAACTCTATCAAAATACGAAAACTGTAGAGAACTTGTTTAGTTATATTGATCCGATTCCCTTACTAGCGGTATAGGAATAGTTGTTAGCGGACTGACGACAGATCACACGCCTTGTATACTATACCTTGATCAGAAATTCATCGACTCGGAAGAACAAGGAAAGGTAAATGAAATAATGGTGAAGATGATATTCGATTGCATTAACCATGTGGCCAAAGTTGCCACGTCGAACAATCAAACATGCGAAGGAGAACAGACATTCACGAAACGAAAGTTCTTTGTAACCATGGAGAACAACTCGCAGAGAAACAGTTGTGTCATGATGTATGATAAACTCAAGGACAATTTTTCGAGGCACTGAATTGTACAGTGTTTCGTTGTATTACACGCCTGTCGAAAATCGTTTGACACAGCAACTGCACAAAAGAGCTGGTTATACTTTGCTCAACAAGTTCACCATTCTCTTTCAGAATATTCGGTATGTCAATGAGAAACTTATCTGGTTTTCGTACTTTCTGTATTCGTATCACGTCACGTTCAGTGGTAAGAAAGAGATCGATACACGCCTGCCGTGGAAACATCGAACTGTTTACCACTTGGATACTGGCAGAAAATCTCAGTTTAAAGAAAAACTAGTATAAAAGGAAAATTCACATGTAGGACGTATGCATGGAAATCTGTCTCGAAAAATCGAGTGTGTAGTAAACAATAAATAGAAAACAGTCGAGACAATTTTTCTACATGAAATTGCAGGCAAGGGTTAACGAAGTAAAGTGTCGGGCTCTAATCGATGATAAACATTCGTCCAGTCTCTTTGATCAAGAAATTCAACTACTGCTTTATGAAGCAACAGATAGGAAATTTGAATTGATGTACGCACAGGAACAATTTTTGCTAGCTCATAATAAGTATTTGAGTTATGCCCTTGAGCAATATTCAAGTACAATCAAATCTTTTAAGTCTTTGTTTAAGACGGTAAACCCTCAGCTCACTCACCTAAGGTAGTGCAACTGTAATGGACACCTTTCCAAATCTAATTTGACATATTATTTTCATTATCTATATCATGTCACTGATTTGTTTGCAAAATTTCAGGTAGGCTTACCATCATTAAAAAAAACTATTTGAATTTTTCCTTCAAGACCCCATATTACGCTTTCTCTTCAAATAATTTGACCCCTAGGGTAGATTAAAGTTCTATAATTCTCTCACATTTGTAAATTCTGTAACAATTTTGGTGTCTATAAAACAAGTAATAGTGACAGAATTATAAATCAGACATTATAAGACATTCTTGTAAACCAACAATCTACAATTGCCAATTATCCATGGCAACCCAGCATAAAATGGAAGCGGTCCCAGCTGAGAAAAAAAGAGGTTGTGTAAAATTAAACGAGTCTCAAGTCAATAATATGAATACTCAGTCAGTATTTATGATTTATTTTTATTAAATAACCTATTTGCAATTAAAAAAAAAACAAAAACAAAAAAAATAACAATTTGCCCATCTAGTTTTTGAAAAAAATAAGAAAAACTAACGTTTATGTCAGATATTTCAACCATTTTATTCCTATTATGTCACCCCTAGGGTTTTCATAAGTTCCAAATTTATGCATTTGTTAAATAATTGTATCATATTTAATGTGTAACTATTACAAATGAATACCAGAACAAGTTTTAAACTGCAATAAAACAGTATTATGAAACTACATATATCACTGAAGTTGATTCATACCCCTGCAAGGCCACCTTGACACAAGCAAAATAGAAATTTATATGTAGTTTTCAAAATTCAAGTACATATTATTACATGTTCAGTGATTTCAGAATTTTTTGTGTCAAATTATTATAAACAAATGCCAGAATTATTATTCAGCTAGGATAAAACAATTTTTAGCATGTCAATTTTTCTAAGAAAAAAGAAGGATGTATTGGCACAGGCTTGGCTCATGCACGTCTGCGTGAGCGTGCAAAAGTTCAATATTGGCCATAACTTTTCTATTACAGGATGGATTTAGTTCATATTCACACATAGCAATCGTAGTGACAAGACCTTCACACTGACCTAATACATAGTGACCCTGACCTTCAGGTGACCTTGACCTCTTCACTTACAACGGCAAAAAACATCAAATGTCAAAAACTTTATTATTATTGGACATTTTTGGTTCATATTCAATCGTACAACAATCCCTGTGGAAAGACTTAAACAGGACCCTACCTGAAGCAAAATGCAAATCATATTTGTGTTACTTTTCTTACTGATAGACAGTTCAACACTGAATATGTGTTCCAGCTTATACAATGGACATCACCGAATTGAAAAAAAAAAAAAAATGAAAAATCTCACAGAAATATACAAGTGTAATTCACAATCACATATGAAATAACTATTACAACATTCTTTTCATATGCATGCAACATTAATCTGTCTAATTACTTTTTTTCCCAAAATAGTGAGAGTTTTTGGGAATAATTTCTTCCAGCTTTTTCTTTGCATTTGAGACTCTGGGTAAACCTTCTGAATTCTTAGCAGTGAAAACATCTCGTATTGTATCTTCACCACCACGGGTGTGTAACATTCTAAAATGCATTAGACTTAGTCCATGCCCAACAATATTTTCAGCTGTAGGCTTTTTAACACACCAGTGAAGATAAGTGGATGTAAAGGTTGGCAAGTTTAATGTTTTGGTATTGTTGAATTCCAAGTTATTTGCTACTGCAAATGGAGTGAAACTGTGTGCCTTCATATCTCTTGTTGGGAGATTCACAAACTGAAGCAATTTTCCTCAAGCCATTACATTATGTGCATCATAGGTTTCACAAAGCAAAGATGACACAAGATCTACTTGTTTCAAAGACTGCCTGGCATATAACTTTCTTAAAACAGACAGTGAATCAATAAAAGCACATTTTAAAAATTTATACAGAGCACCAATGTTCTATAGAGTTGAAACTAAAATCTGTCAATCAAAGCGCCGTCTATTATGCGCAGCGAAACATAGTCTTGTGAACTTTCAAAGCCAGCTAATCATTTTATTAAAAGCTGATGTGATTGGAACTGATTCCACAACTTTTCCATTCACTCTCATTTCTTCTCCAAGCATGGCTATGTCAGTCACATTGGTTGCATCTTCACTAACTGGAACTGTTAGAGTGACATATGTGTTGAATTGGGCTCAAAACTTCACCTAGACTGCAGCAATCTGTGTTATATGGAATAAGACTCTTCCTTCGTCTGCAAATAACATTGAAATAAACATAATAAACATGTAAATAAATGAACATTCTTTATTTTATCTAAAGCCGGGTACATGTACATGTATATGGTGTAAATCGTTAGGCTAATTGACCGTTTGACTTGATAGCTCAGTTGGTAAAGTGACTACTCTGACAGCGGAAGGCCCTGGGTTCTAGTCCCGGTTGAGCCACAATTTTTTAACCATTACATGTCCAAACAGGAAACATTCAAAAGTATGTAACATGTTCTCTCGATGAAATATTCCATCTTACACAAAAAACAAAGTTTCTTTTTATTTTATTGTAAAATACCGCTACTTTTGTTGAGTTTGTTTCAATGAAATGTCATAAACTGCTGGAAATATCATAAAAAGCATTGGAATGTCAATTTTATTTCACTGAAAACCATAAAATAAACTTTGTTATTCATAATATTATTATAAACAAAAATTTCAAAAAGCATTTTATTACTTTACTGCTGGTGATGCATCTATAGATGGACCCATGCCTTCTATCAAACCACTAATGTTGGCTCGTGCGGCAAGAGAATCTTGACTGGCAATTTTCCTGAAAAGTTTCATTTTGATAAATTCAATTACAATTATTAATCAAGCGAGCTTATCAAAAGAAATCAGGATCATTTACAATAAATAATCATCCCGGTTCCGGGGCGACAGTACATCCCACAATTATTTACTTCATTGTCAACCACGTACAGTAAATAGCGTCATTACGCGGTGTATAGCGTATAACAATTAATTGAATTATGACAAATTCCTTCTGTGTGACAGTGTCATTGACTTCTTCTACTTTTACAATAAATATGAATATTGAAAAGGGTACACTTAGATGAATGCAAGTACTACCATTTGCAAAAAAATGCCTTATATGCTAGCCGTACAGAATTGCCATACGGTACGCAAGATGCTGCCTAATTCTCGGCTTTGCCGGGATGTCGTTCTGACCAGTTAACGAATCGGATTATAAGGTTGCGTTCATTTCTTCACTAGAAGTTGTGAAAGGTGAAAACTCAGTCTTTACCGTTGACTCATATGCAAGTTTAAATTTATTTCAAACGAAACAAAAAGCTTTTAACAACACAGACTTGTTATAAAAACTATCGGATTGTTTCAAGGTAATGGAAGATCGTGGTCTTCTTTCATTTCTAATCTTGGTTATTGTATTATTCAAAGTTAAAGAAGCATAGAGACCAGCGATGACAGCCAAGGAATCACCTTTCCCGAATGTAAATAATTTATCAGTACCCGGATGTGCGAAGACGAGAATAGTAATAATAATTACAACTATGTGTGCATGTACATAATGATCTATCTATTGCTGAAAGCGGCAATGAGTACAGATTGTATTTCCTTATTCAAAATGCAATTATTTTACAAATACACCATACCAGTTCCAAGTTTGGTGTTCAATGCGAACCATGGCATCCATCGGCGTCCCTGTTTAGATTGTTCACCTTTAACTGGTAAGTAAGCTGGTAAGTTAATGGCACTGGCCCAAGTCCACACTTTGACAATATCAATAAAGACAGAATAATTTTCACTCCACCAAATTATTTCCTTCTAAATTTCCAAGGTCAACATTCATTAGAAGCCGTAAACGATATCAAACAATTAGGAAACATAAGCATGATAAGGTCTAACAGAAGAACCTGTCACTCCACCAAATTATCTTCTTCCAAATTTTCACGGTTCACATTCATTTGGAAGCCGTAGTTTCTGTTTCCTGGTTAACACAATACATGTGATTGTTCTTGATATGTTTCCTTCGCCATGCAGTTTGCTTGCTTCGTAAAAAACGTCATTTTTTATCACGATTCATCTTTGTTGTTTTTCGCGAAAACAAATTACTTTCGATTCGCACTTATCACTTCGGTTTGATTTGTATTTTATTTTTCAACATAATTTGATTATTCAAACTAATAATAGTAGTTAAATTCAATATAATTTAAGAAATAAGTAGCTTAATGAAATAATATTTCGTAGAAAAAAAAATCACATGTAAAAAAATCTCCGGAATCTACGGAAGTTTACCGACATTTGCCGATCTTCGAAATTATGGCGGGAAATCTTTACAGTCGTCCTACCTTAATGGACAAAGAGAGAGAGAGAGAGAAAGAGAGGTAGAGATATGATAAAGTTGCGCGAAGACAAATTAATAGGAGTTAAGCAGGCCTTGGATGTCGAATATGATTCCGTTGAATGGCGAAAAGATTTCGTCTATTCCACCACTTGAGACAACCGAACTCTTGTTTTTACCACCTCTTCCAACTTAAGAAACAGACGAGAGCAAAAAACTATATCGTTCGGAAACGTGATTATCAAGACTACCGATGAGGTTGAGAAAGAGAAGGTGGAGAAGGCGGAAAAGACAGAGAATATACCAAAGGCGGAGAACGAAAACAAAAACAAGAAGAAACGCAGACGGGTCTAGACGTCTCGAGTGATATACATTGTATGTACAAAACTGTTGTTGAGCCTTGACGAAATTTCTGTCTCTACTATAAATGAAAACGTGGAAGAAGAAAAACGTGTTCAAAGTTTATTGTAATCGGATAAAACAAGCAAATCGAGAGCAGAACAAGCAATATTCATCTGTTCATCAGTATTGTCTTTCTTCTCTCTCGATACTATCATTGCTTTGTTTTTACTGCTAATAAAATACATCGGACCTCTATCTTGTTGTTGGTTTTCAATGATGTTCAATTGACTGTTGTTCACAAAGGTGTTACACGTTCTAACACATTCATTTTTGAGAAGTGGTGTGAGGTTTGCGAACTGCCTAAGACAGACCGAACTTGCTTTTAAACTAAGCATGAGCGTTTTCCGATTATCGATCACATTCCAGTCATACATATATTTCTCTCGTTCGCAGCATACGTTCACAAAGAAATGATTTCTTATCACATCCGGATTTAATAGTTCCACCATGGTTTTGAAATCATCATTGTCTTCCGAAGACTGAGAGCAAAGAAAACATGTTGTGATCTGAGTTTTCAGGAGTCGCTTTTCTTTTTCAACTGCATAACCGAGAGCTAGTTTTTTCTCTCCGACTTTTCACAAATACTCATCCCTAGACGATATCGTGAAAAATCAGTTCAAAATTGAAAAAACAAATATTCGACGGTTGCTAAATATGTGTTTTCGCATTGATCTGTCCGAGAATGTGTATCTTTATTTGAAATTTCTGCTTACAACAACTCAACAAACGACAAACTATGATAGAAGCAAAAGTTTATCTCTCCTCTACAAGTCAGAGAGACACGCATCGTATTCGCCAGTTACTAACGGCTGATTTCTGCTTCCATTTTCTACAGTCTTGCAACTGTTCCGGCGAAACTACACCGACAACATGGTTAAAAATCAGCAGTCAGTTGCTGAAAGCAAGGAGTAATTTTCTCCTTTGAGCCCACTAGAGAAATGTTTCTCTTCCCCAGTTTCCCAATTCTACCAGAGTTTATATTTTGAGACGATGTAAATGATCTGATGTACTCGCCAACGTAAGAAAGCATTATCGGCCCGCAGCCCTATATTGCGCTGTCCTACGTATATAATGAAGCGGGCAGAGAGTAAAGCGGGACCTGGCACAACAAAGATCAATAACATAGTCATAGCTTTCAGACAAAAGGATTTTCCATCAAGGATAACAGATACTTTCCCTAATTTTGCAACGATGTGAATGATCCGATATACTCGCCAATGTAAGAAAGCACAATCGACTCACAGCTCAACATGCACAGTGCCCACGAATATATGCGACGGGCAAGAGAGTGGAGCCTTGCACAACAAAGATAAATCACATAGTCATAGTTTTCAGACAAAATGATTTTCTATCAAAGAGCAATTTTCTTTAAAAGAACGTTCCTAATTTTGAAACGATATATATGATCCGATGTACTCGCCAACGTAAGAAAGCAAAATCGACTCACAGCTCAACATGCTACGTGCCACGAATAGGGCAAGAGAGTGGAGCATTGCACAACAAAGATCCAATACATCGTTTTTTTTTTGCCAAAGTGACAGTGAGTCCCTGTGAAAGTTTTGTGTCTTAAAAGAAAACTGCGTGTGCAGCGCATTATATACCACCCCTAGTAAGTGAGTGAGCGAGATCCTTTTTTAGGCAGCTTTCTGATTGGTCGGAAAAGGATATTGTGAGAGAGCCAGGCAGAAGGGAATTACCGTCACATGGCTAAAGTGAAAAAATAAAAGATTTACATTTTTGTCACATGACCAAATTCGCCTTCTTAGTGAACAGACGTCCTTTTGTTTTCTCACGAAAAGTTAAATCATCAGAAGCAATCACTCGCGTTTGGCTCTGCTTGAGAAACAAAGCTCACACTGCTTTACATTGCCAGGGATAGATGACCAGGGCAAAAGTGTCATTGCATGAGATACCCTGGGACTCTAAGCATCACTTTATGAAAGTTTTGCAAATAAGTTGCAATGTATTTGCTTTTCAATCTCAAAGAACTGAGAGGTAAAACAAATTCAACCATCCAATCATGCTATTTGACTTGCACGACATGTGTTGTTGTTAAATAGGCTAGGTGGGTCTTGTGCTAACTGCTTGAAAGCGATGTTTTGATGAATAAATCCATACAACTCCATGAAATAACACACTAGGCCGCGGTATGGGCAAACATAGGCTTTTCTTGTCTGCACATTTTAGTATCCATAAAATTCATCATTTCATTTCTCATTCCTGGTGTGCCGAAGGACGATACAATCGGTCATGCTTGATTCTTGCTATTTGAAATATCGGTCTGAAATGAGAGTTACAGCAATTTTGTTTAATTTTAGCCATGATATAAACTATCAGAATTCGTCTCAAATCTCAAGCAGACTCTCTGGCATCAAATTGACTATTTGTATAATTATTCCACTCCGACAAGCCTTAGTTGAACGATGGACATAGTTGCTCAGTTCTCCAAATTGAGCATGCTATTATATGACGACATATTATAAATATTTGACCAGTGGTCAAAACAAATTAATCCCAATGGAGTATCACTGGCAAAGGCTTGGTTTTATTATTCTGGCAGTGCAGATAAAGTGACCTGTTTTGCTTGTGGTGCTGACGTGATGTCCTGGGAAGCAACATAAGACCCTTGGGAAGAACATGATAGATGTTTTCAAGGCTGCATTTATTTGAAAATGACAGGATACAAAAACCATAGATTTGAATTTGCTCCATTGTCAAGAAATTACATGCAAAAGAAGCCATATTTCGGATTCGGATCAACCATTAGGTATGAGTATAACTTTTGGAGCTTTCGCATCAAGCAGCGCTACCTGAGCTTACTTGATTTTTGGTGTTTTTGTTTTGTTTTGTTTGTTGAAACAATGAACATTAACATTGTATCAGTAGAACCTTTGATAATGTTGGTAATAAAATGAGAGTCTTAATAAATCATTTAACATGATTATGCTCTAGTGTTAGTTTTGTTTTGGAAAACAAATTGCATGCTTTTGAGACATGCTACCACTTACCCGTATACAACAGAGAACTCTGTGTTTGTATTATCCTGTATTGTTTAAACAGTGCCCTCGACTAGTAACAATATAGGAGTACAGCCTTTGTAGTTATTTTGATGCAACATTCTGAAACTGAAGAGAAGAACATGTAGATATTTATTTGTCCTATGGAAGTCATTTACATGTGGCAGAAGATAGGACTTGGCTTTCTGTTTCCAGATTAACTGACAAACACATTCTTAAATCATAATTATGACAGTAACTTCTCACTTTAGTGTATTCTATGTTATCAACTGGCGAAATACAAATTGTCTCTCAAGTACTTTTACTTAAATAATATCACAGGCAAACATAAAGCAGACTTGGTGGTGTGCACTTCTGGGTGCTGTGGGGCTAGTATTGGGGAGGCTGCGTTTTTGGTACGTGGCATTCCCTGTTTGATATTATTTTTGTTTTTTTGGGACTGTATCATCAATTATTATCACATCATCATGATTAAGACATTTGAGAAATGGAGTTCTGTATTGGTATGCCTCAAGGTGATGTTTCCTGTCAGGAAATTAAACATCTGTGAAAATGCAATCAGTTCAATCTGTTGTAGATACATGTATACACAAGACTATTTTGTTGTGATCCATCAATTTGGATTAATTTGCATTAGGCACAATGCCAACAGAAATTGTTTGATGATGGATTCTGAAAGTTAACCATGCATATATAAAAGTGTTTGATCATACCTTCTTCATGAAGAGAAATTATCTTTGTACAGTATCTGTTTCACCGAGTGTGTAAATTTTCTGGATCTAAACAGCTTAACATTAACCTAAAATTCAGAGATTTGTTTTGAATAACTGTAAAACAAATTTTGCACTGTAGCATCTGATTAACATTGAACTAGATAAATTTTATCATTGAACAATTTTTGTTCTGAAAAACAGGCATACTTGCTATCAAGGGTTTTTTTTTTACAAATAGAGATATTCAAAAGTTAGGATCTTTGGTACGAGATTGCAAACATTGGGTTACTCTAAATACAAACAAGGTATCGTTAAACTTTGGTAACAATCAAAATAATCAAAGAGTTTGAATTTATTTTGAGGTGTGCCTCAATGCTATGTGATAAGTCAACTGTACAGGTATGAAACCAAAATTGTTTGATCATACCTTCATTTGTACTGTCTCTGTTTTCACTGAATGTGTAAATCCTATTGGACTAAACAGCTGCACGTTATATCTGAAGTTCAGAGATTTTTTTGTTTTGAATGAGTATGAAACTAAGTTTGCATTGAACTTATGGTGACGCTATTTAACGATGAATCTTGTTATTCTTCGTTTTTTTTTGTTTACAAAAAATAGATGCGCGAAATAGTAACGGAATTTATGAAAAACCCTGTATATCATAGATCATACTTACTATAAGACGGAAACTACAGAAAACACAAAATGAAAGAGACAGTCAAAGATATTTTCATGATGCCACTCGCGACCAATTTCAAAGGAAATTCGACAAATGATCGTTTCAAACGAGACGACGCTAACTCTCATGTTCTACCTACACGCGTTTTTTTCAATGGTGCAAACGAGTTGACGAGAAACATAGGTGTCGAAAGAATGATTCCTTTTGTCACAGGTATGCTGAACGATTTGGAAAAAATGATGAAGCTATAAAATGCAAATCATAGCGACTATCAAACAAAAATTACGAAGGGAAGAGAAAATGATTTTCTTCAGGAATTGAAAATGAGAATGCTCGACAAACTTGAAGAGACATTTCCAATGCACTATTGTTAACCTGTATCAAGGCAACAGTCAGTCTTTAATGTTACCATCGACGCGCAGCTCGAAGACGTTTGTTAAAAGCAATGATCGATGGGCTTACGTACAAGGCAGTGATGACAAATATCATTGCCTTATGGATAGTACATGGTTTCAGTCATTCAATCTTTGATATGGCTAAGCTTGGCAGACATAGCCTATCATTTTAAAGACGCAGGGACACAGATGTCGCTTTTAGTGTAAAACAAGCAAACTCCTGATAGAACACGCACATAAACACGTAAAGAAAAACAATCCAAATTTGTACCATTGGATTGTATATTCTCTAGACCGTCAAACAATGTACCAAAACCGAATGCATATAGTTCTGAAATCAATCACATTAATCAAGAAAACGATCCAATACTGAACACTGCTAAACACGTGAACGAACATCAAAACGTGCTGAGCTATATCCAAATTAAGACGAACATGTTACATGAACAACAAAAATCCCAGACCGAAGGAATGGATTGGTTGTACAAACGTTCGCAATTACAGGAAGAAGTGGACAAGATTAATGAAAGTCGGAACGATGGAAAAATGGACAACATTGGACATGCTAATCTGCATGCTCAAATACAATATACTCATTTGAAGCATGATATCAAACTGAATCAGATACAATCAACTGTAGCAATCGCTGAGATTAAGGCTAGGAATAATAGTTGTATTCTGGTAAAATGAGAGTATATATCATAAAACAAATACAAATTCAATGTCAACATAGTACATGTGAACATCAACATGCAGAGTAGATGACATAACAAAAACCAAGGATAACACAAATAAAGCAATAAAGCTGTCTTATTGTCATTGTGGTCCATAAAGGAGTCAAGCATATAGTGCTATTACGAACAAAGTATGGGTAAACTGAAGTAAGAAGCATGGCTGCTAGAACTAAAATATGCTACAAACAAGGAATCACGTAGGGAAGACCGAGAACATCAGATGAAGTTTTAAAAAAATCAATCTGAAATCGATAGTGACAGAGAGACTGGTATTTTTCTAAAGATTTTAAACGCGACAGAAATTTCAAACAATATTTTCAAGAAAACAAGGTCAGAAAAACTCGTAAACTCAAGGGGCGTAACCTTCTGTTTGACAGCCACCTACAGCAGAAGCGGTTTGAGTCCAGATCACTTATCGCAGACATGAAAAGTGAATTGCAGACATTTAAGGTAGAATTGGGAGTCCAATTATAAAACAGACGGATTGACATACAGGATGAGAACGAGAAACTGAAACTGCAACTTAGACTCGAAGAGTATAATCTCTAGCTTGAAGATGCTGGTAGCAAATCATCTATAAACAAATATCAGTTCAAGACTGTTCGAACATATGTGTGTTTTGAGGTTTCACCTTAAGAATTTAGGCTTACACTGCTCCGTACACAGTTATCCGCACTTTCGACCAGTTAAGGAACATGCAGTACGAGGTTGATATTGATCCGGGTAGAGTTTTAAAGTACAACAAGGACTTGATAACTTTTGGAGAAATAACTGTAGAGAACTACGCAGTTTTCTCTAGCTACATTATGAATGATTTGACAGACGATAAGTCAAACATTCGTCTTCTTTACTGTAGCCATTTCAAATCGAGTCGGGATGTACCTATTTAAAACAGCTCAGAATTGTGCATTCATGAACCACGCTTTAACGCCTGATCATATTTTAATGCTACAAGTAAACATAAAAAGGAAGCGTCGTTTCACTAGAACGAGATACTCGATAGCAAATGATGGACGACACCTTATTGACTTACTCGAATACATGAATGAGCATCTTGTTTTTCCTGATAACGCTTGGTATGACATTGATGTGTCTGCTCATGACGATGTTCTGTTTCAAGATAAACTTATGTCTTATCCAGGAATAATACGCAGTGTGTTTTTACAATGAACAGTGCTTTCAAGACAGAGGATTTCGTAGCTCAGTTGTTTCATGAACAGAACAATAGCAACGCAGTGCTCCACCAAAAACGGACTATACCAATTTATGTCAGTGACAATCGCATCTTGATACCTACAATACAATTTCAGACAAGTGAAACATATGACTCGAGTTCAGTTTTCTGACAAAATGTTCAGATACCGTTATCTGTTCTGCGTTTTTCTTGATAAGAAAATTCATTTTTGCCTCTCCGAAACTCGAGATGGAGTTTTGCGATAGTAGTGAATACATTGAAATAGATCTTGACTTTGCTATGCCGTGTTTCTTTTTTCATTATATGACTAGTACACTACTGCGTAACAAGAAACTCTTTGCATATTGCTCAAACAACAAGATAGATGCCAGTTCTTTACCGCGTAATATAGGTAATCACATTACTAGAAATCCAAATGCCAAAAGAGAAGTTGTTGTCATTCAGTGTTACGAGTGTGATGAGTCTGGGTTGTTGGAGAGTTTTACATTCATTACGTGTTAGATGAAAGTCGAGGTACTTTCGAATGGATCATTGCCTCTTTCGATGATTACGATTTTAAGGAAAGTCGAAATAAGAAGCATAAGTTTAGATGCGAGTGCTTCTTCCCAGAAGAAAAAAGCAGTAAGAAAGTAATTGAACTATTTATGCAGAACAAACGCGTCTACGGAAATTCGCACAAGCTCATCAACGAGTTTGGTTACTATTTGTACGAAAAACACATGCATCCTTAATTCAAAGGTCGGCTTTTAAAAAAACCCAGATGGTTTCAAATGTCCTCTGCTCATGAGAAAACCTTACATACAGTCGGAGATGATGATATTTGGAAACGCTAGTTTCATTGAAGAAGTGGATGATTCACATATTAAGGAATACTCATAATAACACAACATACATTCCATTGACGTTATACAAATCATGGTAGATGCTAAAGGTGATTAGATCGATGATGATATTATACATATAGGTCTAGTGTATCATGAAGGGGAAAAGCTTTGTAGAGTCATTGGTATAACAGTAGAAGATGCATTGGAGAGTTCCAAATTCTATGATAATTCATATATGAGTAGGTTTTTCTCAAACGACCTACTACCACATGTTGAAATCTATTGCGTTTCTAGTGAACGACAGTGGTAATTAACGTGAATCCAAATTACTTAGCTGGGTACAATCTCTTGGGATTTGACTTAAGAAGATAAGATTTATTTTTGTGAGGAGTAAATACATGGCTTAAACAAACATGAATGCAATAAAACAGTATAACAACATTAACATAATAACCATGGCATGCACACCAACACTAGGGATAACACAAAAAGAGTAACCTCTTATTTCCATTGTGGTCCCTTTGTGGTGGTGGCCTGACAGAGACAGGCAATGAATAAATGTACAGTAATCAGTATCGCATACTTGGGAATGCATACTTATATTATAATTTGAATATTACAAATTGCTTTAACATTATTACATATTTTTACTTGAATCTTATCATAAAATAATAACTTGGTGCAATGCAATTATTACATTTAATTTCTACGAGATAGTAATTATATCACATGAAAACATCAGTGTTGACTAACAAGTTAATTGCCTACATCTTAGGCTTCGTTTACATACAACAAGTTTCTTGTACAAGACATTAACAAAAAGTCAACTTGTACAAGAAATTGTTCTACACAAGATCTAGCAATAATTGCTTTGACACTTACTCACAAAATAGCGGGAAGATGTCATCAGCACATAATATTGTCTTTAGCATGTAAACGAGTTTCTGAATGTTTTAAGAAAATATGAAATTAATGACTTATGTTTTAAAAGAAATGCATGAAGTGCTCTTATCGAGAAAAATATTTAATTGAATGACCAATACATATTTAAATGGCTTTTAAATCAACTTCCTTTAATTGTTCGTTTTGTCCTCGCGCTTTGTATGCCAGTGTGTGTTGGTAGTGTACGTGTGTGTGTGTACATGATTGTGTGTATGTGTGTGTTGTGTGTGTGTGTGTGTGTTGGTGGTGTGCACTTCTGGGTGCTGTGGGGCTCGTTTTGGGGAGGCTGCGTTTTTGGTACGTGGCTTTCCCTGTTTGATATTATTTTTGTTTTTGTCCTTTGACCAAGCCATCGTGTACAAAATTTTAAAAAATGTACCTGAATTACATCTCCCGCAACTGTTTTTCCCATTAAACACTTCTTATCAGTAATTGGATAGCCAAGAAATTGTGAATAAAATAGAACAGG
Organism: Saxidomus purpurata; assembly: GCA_022818135.1. Taxonomy (NCBI): domain Eukaryota; kingdom Metazoa; phylum Mollusca; class Bivalvia; order Venerida; family Veneridae; genus Saxidomus; species Saxidomus purpurata. Next base: position 28,498 of record JAFMSR010000567.1, read on the forward strand.
CTATATTCTCATGCAAGAAAATTATCGCATATCATGTCGCATACATCCTGACAAAAGTTGCTCAAATGTTGGTGTTTACATATGAAAAATTATTGTACAAGACATAAATAGTACATATCTTAATGTCTTGTACAAGAAACTTGCAAGGTGTAAACCCCCACTTGTTTATTCAACAAGGAGCTTAAATGCATTTTTAAGAAAATAAAGTGGAAATTATAAAAACATTTAACTATAAGATCAAAACCAACATTATACATTACTGAAATCAATATAAAAAACAGCAACCTTAAAAGCAGAAAGTTTAGTGAGTTTTGTGATCTTATGAGGTAACCTGTTCCGCAAAGTTCAGCCCATTAAGAAAAAAGGATTTGGACACATTTACCCGAGGAATAGTAAAGGCACCTTTATAACTAAGTCGTGTACTATTATTTGTAAACATTACCTTGGGGCACACAATTGTCACCAATGTAAACTGAGGATTAACTAATTTTGATCATGAACACACGGCATAGTATATTCTGTTCTACACGTTCTTTTACAGGTAGCCAATTGAGTTGTATAAAATGTTCTGCATCTATTTGACTTCTACAGTTGAAATCTATTACAAACCTTATTAACTTGTTCTGAGTGGCTTGTAATTTGTTTTTTCTAAAACTTGTTTCACACCATTGTACCAAAATAGAACAGGCATAGTCAAAATGGCACTGAATCAGGGACATGACCAGTATTGATAAAGTATATTGAGTGAGGCATTCTCATTTGCGATATATAACTTGAACATTAAATTGGCCGTTTGGAGTACTGAACGAGCGATGGAATCATATGACAGATTCTGATCCAAGGTACAACGTAGATATTTAACAGCTGAAGCAGGATGAATAGGTACACCATTACATGTGACATTGAGATTAGGATCTGATTTTGTATTTCTCTTGGAACCAAATAAAATAGATTTTGTTTTACCTAAGTGTAGGGACAACTTGTTGTCTATTAACTAATGACTAGATTCAAGGCATCTGATAATATTGTTTCCACATAAGATTTACATTTACCTGACACAAGAACTCCAGAGTCATCAGCATACAACAGAACGTTTTCTTTTATAACTGCTGACACGTCATTCACACAAATTAGTAAAAACAGTCCAAGTATGGGCCCCTGCGGGACGCCACAGGTTACTGGAACAGCTGTAGAATATGAACCTGCCACATCTACAAGCTGCTGCCCGTCAGAATGGTAAAATCATAAACATGTTAAAATTTCGTTACCAAGTCCAGAAGCTTGAAGTTTCATATGCAAAATAGCGTGATCTACAGTATCAAATGCCTTTTGCAGATTCAATAGTATCATGCCAACAATATAACCTTTATCAATTTTCGATCTGAAAAAATCAGTTAAATTAATTAAGCAGGTATCAGTAGAAAATTGGCAAACTGACCCTTTTTCCGTAAAGTAAGACTTAACTTGATCATACACCACTTTTTCAAATATTTTGAACACTATATTTATAATAAAGACGCGGCGATACTTACCAACAGCAGTTTTATCTTATAAAAAGGGACAACTATAGCAATCTTAATATCATCGGGAACAACTCCCTGAACTAAAGATAAATTTATGACTTGAGCCAGGGGACTTGCAATAATGGAAGCACCATTTTTTTATAAAGCGTGATGGGATATCATCCAGACCTGTAGCTGTATGAGCACTAAGTAAACGTTAGTTTGTATACACTTTATTTTCTGACACTTACAAATAACTATCATTAAAACACCTTTGTCTGCATACATTTTTTTCAACAACTGTTTTACCATACTATGGTAGTTTTTCAACCAGTTTTGCTTCAACTGTGATATAAAATGAATTAAAAGTTTCAGCTACAGTTTTCCTATCCAAACAAATATTGTCATCTATTTTCAAGCTAATGGTTGTTTGTGATGAGGATGACCCAAGTCTTTAAGCGCATTTCCCGATGATTTGGAATTATTTGTATTTTGTTCAAGTGTATCTGAAAAAAAGTTGATGTCTACATTACTAGTAACATTCTGGGCTTTATTTCGCAAAAATTTAAAAACATTAAAATTTTCCTAACTTTTATCCCGAGATAATCAAAAGCCTTATCCCTGTCATTTTTAATATCTGATAATTGATACAGCTCTTTGATTTATCCGAACTTGTTTAATTGGTGCAAGTTTGTCAACAATAGACATAAATAAAAGTTTAAATTTATTATTGCTGAGCAACACCGAACTCCAATCTGCAGGCAACAGATTAAGCCTCAAAACGTTTCTACTTATCCAGTCTTTGTCAGCTATATGGATACTCTCCATTGCCTTTGCAGCATCTGTTTACGTTGGGTCTGTATCTTGGCCTTCACTATGTGAACCATCTGAAGTACGGTTTCATGGAGCTGGCCGGATTTCTCTTCTACGCCTATCTACTGTGGACATAATGTTAATATGTTGACAAAGATGCGTGCTGGATTATAAATACGATCCGTATTCAGGTATCCTTGTAATTGCTTAGCAAAGTCCTTCTATTCGGCCATATCTGAAAAACACTTAGACAACTAATAATACGCTCACCCTTAACACAGTCGCGTGTCCTTGTCCTTACCCTTTGTGCATTTGTACCTGTCAATGTCAAGAGCATCTGTGGCAGTGATGTTGATACATGACCCATGATACCATTCGTCACAGTATTTACACTGGGTCTTGAACTTTCCGTTCCAAGGCTTCTTGCATATGCAGTATTGTTCATTATTCTCGTCCTGACTGATATTTGTATCTTGTTCTGGAGACTCCTTGTATTGTGTGATCCATGTAGCGGGACTTATTAAGTTTATTGAAATAATAGACACCGTAGACTCTATTACTGATAAGTGTAGGAGTTTAGTTTCTTGCCCGTAGTTTTATGTCATTTTTGGTAGTTAGTTGTATGTTGAGTTAACCCAATATAGCGCCTTTTTGTAGAAGAAAGCGTGCAGATGGTCTGCGCTAATTTTAAGCATTTTAAATGCATTTCTAGTCTTTGAAGCTCTACAAAGTATTATAATAGTGTTAGGTAGGTAGCTGCAATGTATTGTTCTATCGTATTACCATAACGTATTTGACTTGAGCTGCTGTTTTGTTGAATTAAACGACGTGAACGTTGTTTCTTTTCGAACACCATTTTGTCTTTGTTCAATCGGTTGTCATTCAGCTGTTGATGTTTTTGTCTAATCATGCAACTTACCATTCGTTAACCTTGTTACAGCATGACAGATTAGCACAGCATTGAACTTGGGAGAACAGGGTGCGAGTTTGAGTGTAAAAGAGGCGGTTTGTTCCACAAACAAATGTAAGTGTATTTTATTGTATTTTTGAATACTTTTAGATACTTTTGAATACTTCAAGCTCTATATTGATTGAGGTTTCTAAGCATATTTCATGTATACGTTCAGGAACCACTATGCCGAGATGATTGATGGACATTTATGATGTTTTATTGAACTGAACAGGATATTATTTAAATGTGATAATTGTTACTTGTTAACTTGACTTGTTGTTAAATACTGTACATTGTATATGTGTATTTTAATCATGGAGCATTCTCGTTCTAGGGAATTGTATTATTAATTAAGGTACTAAGGTCATTTCATTGTTATTTCAGTGCCAGAGATCTATACATATATATGTGCAGAAATCTATGTATACACTATACGGGAGACATACAGTATAGAGGTTACACATGTAGTGACGCTAGTAGATGACGTGCTTTATATTGATGACGTACTGTATATCGAATAGAATATATTAAATTGTGATCAACTCTACGAAACTTTGTTATTTCGCCCATGGAGGCAGGGTCACAATTCGTCACAGTATTTACAATGGATCTTGAACTTTCCGTTCCAAGGCTTCTTGCATATGCAGTATTGTTCATTATTCTCGTCCTGACTGATATTTGTATCTTGTTCTGGAGACTCCTTGTATTGTGTAATCCATGATGGCACAGTTCGGTTTTTACAAGGCATCATCATGTCGTGAATCGTCAGGAAGAATGCATTGCGTAGTTTCACATGATACAAATATGGTGATAGCTTTTTTACAATAATGGATGGTTCTTTACATGGCGGGCATAAAATACGAGATTTACCCTTTGTAGCTGCTATATTTAGAAGATACACTACATTTCTCTATGAATAAGGTCTCAACATGATCCTTATGTCGTAATGTCGCTCCATATGCTTCATCGACATGTTCAGAGTTGCTCTCGCAGTTTTGTGTGTTTTCAGTATGGTGTCCATCTACTGTTCTACGTACTCTCCATACCCTTCTAGTGTTTTGTCTTTGCACCGGGGAACATCGGCTGAGCTGACGTTTTTGTTTCTCTACCCAACATTAACATATTTGGTTTGAATCATGTACTTCTGTTTACCGAAGCGCGTATAGTAATTGCTATCTGTTGATTGTTCTGGTCCCATTTGTCTGGCGACTTCCCCAGGAACATCTGATAACATCCAATAACGTTCTATTAAATGTTTCAACCTGACCATTGCTGGACGGCCTGTATGGTGTAGTTCTGGCTTTATAAATGTGTAATGCTTTACACAGAGCTTCAAACAGCTGGCTTTCGAAGTTGCGTCCCTGGTTTGTGAAAACTTGAAACAGAAAGCCTTAGCGAGTTAAAAACTCGTCAATGGCAGCTTTTGCAGTTACTGCAGCTTTCTGCGATGGTAACGGTACGCATTATATCCACTTCGTAAACTGATCTAATATCATCATGCAGTACTGATTTCCTTGCGATGTCTTTGGCAGTTGACCAATAAAATATATATGCACACGTTCGATGGGCGCTCCCGCCTTGACACTCTGTAAACATAACTCTATTGTATTTTCCTTCCTTCTTATGTTGATTTCACACAGCATATGATATCACTTAAGACTCAACATCCCTAAAAAGGCGGACCCAGAATAACTTTTCCTTCAGTTTGGCTTTGGTTCTAGATACTCCCTGGTGACCTGATGAAGGTATACCGTGGTGCCAAAGTAGTGTTTGTACCTTCAAGGTTTCTGGTAAAACTAGTTTGAGATCTTCGGCTTTTGGATTTTTTCTCGAATAGTACTCCATCTATCAGTAGGAATCGATTTTTATTAAGCCAATAAAACTTTATTCCGGACTGGCCAGGAATAGAATTCCCTCTTCTGGCTCTTTCATGTCATCACAAGTCAATCCCGAGTTCGAATGCTGTGTATCATAATCTCGCATAGATTACACAAAGTATGCAGCTACAAAGCTTCCTTCTTTGTTGCTCGGTATGACTATGTTGAAATGTGAGTCACTTCCACATATGCATGTAACATCTGTTGTGAGTACGTTGTTCAGGGGACTCATATCCTCCTCTATACTTATACTGTCTAGAAAATTTGTACTGGTATAGTTACCTAGGGAGTTATCTTGAGCAGTGTGTGCTCGTCCCTTTTCTGTTTTCGTATGGACATGTTCTGTTGTCACTCTAGCTATACCCTTGAAATCTTACCTGTGTTCCCATACAGTTGCTTTTGTTGAACGTTCCATTTATTGGTTGTCAGTGTACCATGTGCAGCTAGACTTGCGGAATCGTCGACATCATCGATAAATTTAGCCCATCGCCCGTCAACCCTGATGCAATAATAACAACTACAGCACTGCAAATATGTAGGCCTTATGACAACTATAAAAGCTCTGAGCGGCGTCCAAGTTTCCGGAATTATTGACAGCGCGTCAGCATTGCCATGCTTTATAACTATGTTGTATTGAGAAAACTCTTCAACCCATCGTGCCAGCTGACCCTGTGGCTCTTTAAACTCCAATGACCAGGTCAAACGTGACTGATCAGTTCTTACTGTAAAGACTCTCGAAGGTAGTGTCTGAGTTTGCTGGTGAACCTTACAATGCCCGCGAGTTCTTTTCTGGTGGTGCGGTAACTTTTATACTCTTGAACTAAAACTGCTTTGACCTTTTCTACTCTATTCTGTACTTGCAGAAGTTCTGCATCAATAGCCGAATCTGAAGAATCCGAATCTAGTATGAATGGATTTTTTGTTTGGTTAAGCTAAAACTGGCGGAGAAGTTAAAGCTTTTTTAATGCATCAAAAATTAATGCTTCTTGTTCCCATATGCCCCACTTTAACTGATTTTTGCCGGTAAGATTATACAATGGTAATGCTAGATCAGCAAAATATTGTACAAGGTTGCTTAGCCTAAAAATCTTTCAACATCCTTCGTTGCACTTGGAGCTGGCGAGCTGTATTCTGTGTTCGTATCTCTGGATGGCATTGACAATGATCATTCTTTCAAGGAATTCAACTTCTTTCTGAAAAACGTGCATTTTCTTTGCATGAGCTTCATACCATGCTTTCGAAACCTTTCAAGAGTGTCGGCTATATTCAAATGATCCTTAATACTATTCCCCAACACCAGGATGTCGTCCAAGAAGGCCAACACAGTTTTACACGCTAAACCACAACGTAATATTAAGATCATTACACGCGGAAATGTTGCTGGTGCATTCTTCACTGATTTGGACTTGCCAGTAAGCTGAAATGGCATCTAGTTTAGAAAACCAGATACTACCAGCCAATGTATCTAATCATTCTTTAACTAATGCTAGAGGGGGGAAGTATTCTTAACTGTAACATTATTCAGTGCTATGTAGTCGACACATCACCTCACTGAACGGTCACGCTTCCTGATCAAAACTGGTTAGGACGCCAAATCTGATACAAATTCCTGAATGGCACCTGCATCAACCATCTTCTTGAGATGCCCTTCTCGAGATATTGTTCATATATATCCGAAACATGGCTGAATTTACGAATTTCTTGAGCTTTGTGAATCTTTCTGTTGTTGAATTTGTAATCTAGATATAAGTTGTCAAACTGACAAAATGAACATTAGAAACTTGAAACTTTGAATACAAGAACTCTTCCCTACATGGCAGAGAGACAGGCATCGCTGTTTATTTATCTGATATATTTATCGTGCGTGTATCGTTAATTCCGTTTGCATCCATCGTGCGTTTATCGTTCGTGCATTCATCGTGCATCATTCAGATCGTGTATTGGGTAACGCATCGTTCGTTCCGGGTGAGGAAAGTTGCACGATAGGAATGGCCCGAGATAGCGCGGACGGCCAATCATGTAGAACGTTTGCACGTTAGCCTAAACCTAAGCGCGTATTATTTATATTATTTTTCGAAGATCGGATTGAATCATGTAAGAACTATTGATGAAATAGAAAAAAATGTTCTTTCAATTATCTAAACTAAACTATCTTAATGTTTCTATTACATATTTTTCTTTTTCTCACGGGATATTTGTGGGATGAAGAGATGTTGACTTCCGTGAAACCGAAAGTAGACGTTCTGCATATCGTGCAATATTTACACCAGATAAAAATAACAATGTGTTATTATACCGACGCAAAGGATATGGGAATTCACTTATTTGTTAATTGCTTCTGTCTAGACATTCGGTAACTGTAAAAATCGGACTTTCCGTCCTAAGATTCTTTAAAACATTTAATTATTTAGATCTAATTAGTATGTGTGACGCTTTTCAACTTCTATCTATTCTAATTATCTGTTTGATTTTACTGTAAATTATCGATGATTTAGGACTTTAAGGGGATTTGATTAAGCTCTCACGTTGTAATTAGACTTATATTAATAATAGTATTGTTAAACAAACGAAAATGTCCGAGTTAATCGAATAATCGTTTTTCGTTTCGTTCAATCGTGTATCGTTCTTATCGCTCGTCATTCATGATTCATTCATCAGTTATCGTGCGTGCATCGTGCGTTCCGTGTGCGTGTATCGTGCGTGTATCGTGCAATGTTGTACGTAAGCACCACTGTATATCTATAAATTCCTGCATATAATGTATATTTTGTTCCAAAAAGAGATGCTTAGAGAGACTGAAAAATATATGTCGCCTTCTAGACAAATATAACATTCTGGCCATATTGCGGAAACCTCGCGGTTTCACAAGCACCCTTGTAGGATGCAACACAAGTTCCTTCAGGGGGACACGTGTAGTTTAAGCGACACGGGTTGCATCTCGTGCCATACCGTTCCTCGCCATACAGAAGTACCCCTGTTCAAGGTAGAACGTTTCTCTCTACTACAGCATATGAGAGACAAGTTTCTGCTCCCGTTTCATACAGGCTTGCAACTGTTTTTGGGGAATCGCTAAAAGCATGGTTGAAAAATCAGCCGTCATTTACAAAATTTCGGAGCTTTGCGTGTCTCTATCTGCTGTCGTCAAATTCTCAAAGCTCCAATTCTACAAACTATGGCTGATTTTTCATTGTTAATTGGTACCAAAAAGAGATGATGTGAGATATTAACAAATCTATGTCACCTTATAGATTGATGGAACATTCTGGCCAAATTGTTGTTTCACACAAGTAGACAACGTCTCTCGAACGATACCCCTTGTGTGTATGGGGGGGGGACGCGACCGTATTTGTTCTGATCAAGGGGACAGAAACGGTTTAAACGACAGGGGTTGCATTTGTGCCATACCGTTCCTCGCCCTACAGAAGTACTCCAGACACAAGATAGAACGTTCCTCTCTACTGCATCTTAGAGAGAAAACTTAAAGTTAAAATGCAGAATTGTTGCTGTCCATTAATGAAAACCTAGAGCTTGTTTTTCTCTCTGACATTTCACACATACTCACCCTAAGACGATATCGTAAAAATTCAGTTCGAATAAGAGAAATAGCCGACGGTTACTATATCTGTGTTTTCGCATTGCATTCTAATTTGAACGACATCACTTGTATTCGGTAAAGAAATTTTTGCTTATAACATCACAACAAAATATGACAGAAGCAACAGTTTCTCTCTCATATATAAGTCAGTGAGACACGCATCGCATTTGCCCGTAACTAACGGCTTATATTTGCTCCTACTTTCTACAGGCTTGCAACTGTTCCCACGAAGCAACACCGAAAAGATGGTTAAAAATAAGCATACAGTTACTGACAGCAAGGCGTAAGAGTTTATATTTTGAGACGATGTGAATGATTTGATGTACTCGCTAACGTAAGAAAGCACATTTGACCTACAGCTCAACATGCACTGTGCCACGAATATATGCGACGGGCAAGAGAGCGGAGCCTTGCACAACGTAGACCAAACACATCGTTTTGTTTTTGTCAAACTTACAGGGAGTCACTGTGGACGTTTCATGACGCCAAAGAGAACTGCTTGTGCAGCGCGGACCCTTGTACTTTGGCAGCAATCTAACCGAAATATTATTGTAAGAGAGCCTATCAGAGTAAAATTACGGTCACATGGTTAAAGTAAAAAACAACTTCCTTAAACTTTGGTCATATGACCAATTGGCCTTCTTAGTGAACAAATGTGTATTGTTTTCTCAGTGCCTAAGGTAGTTTGCATCTTTGTATATATGTAGCTGCTACAAGGATGATTTGTATCAAGGAGTAAATTCCCAATTGTCACTTTCATTGAAATCGAGCAAACTCAAAAGCTTTTACTCGAAATTCCAGTTAAGGAGAATTTCATCGTTATATGTATGCGTCTGATAATACAAGGATGATTTAATTAAGGAGAAAATTTCATTTACATGTAATAAGCCATTACAATACCAAGAGGGTGAAAAAAAACATACTACCGAAGCAACGTTACGGCTTTGACATAAAGCACAACGATTCAAAGAAGAAACTATACCAGTGACCGCATTGGACAATGCTGCGTATAGGGTTTCTTAATCTCAAGATTTTCAGATCATCATCCCTTATATCCAGACAATTGTAGGCAACAACTCGAAGCGACACCTCCTCATCTTTGCTGGACAAGACAAAGGCACTATTAATAGTTGAGATGTGGAATGTAGTTGTACAAATTCCTCAACAATGCCAACTAAGGCATGAAACTTAAAGCGTAACGTAAAGGAAATAAATGACAATCATATCCATCATAAATTATCTTAAGTTCAATTTATTTATCAATGTAAGAACATTTAATAATGGGGTATGTTGTGATTCGTTTTAAACCACAATCTGTTTTGCGGTACATAAAACCACATCCATGTCAGGAAAAATGGCTTTGTCGATGATGTTTCTCGTCAAAAGGTTCCTACCGGGTAGCAGATAAAGTTCGGGAATAGGGAATTCTAGTAATCGATGTATTTTTTGCCGACAGCATGTTCAATAGATGCGCGAGGTTCAACGGGTTGATACAGAAAACCTGCCGCATATCTCGAAACAAGTAAAATACGTACATATGTTGGCTTAATCAGTCCAGATTGCTGTTTAGAGTCTTTGAAACACCGCTCAAACATATTTTGTAAACTGCAAGAACGATATCTTGTCATGTCAATGGTTAGTTCCTCCTTCTTGATGAGTTGGACATCTTTCTTGGTTATAATCCCTTTTTGTTCAAGGAATAACAAATATGGTGAAAGTGTGTGTACAGTTTAACGCAAATATGATATTTCTCGAGAGAAAAAATGTTGTGTTTCACGATGTAGATATTACTACAGTAACGACGAGTTGAAACTCTGCAACTGATGTTTAACTTATTTTACAAGATAGTCACCGTGTGCAGATTTATTTTCGTAACGAGCAGTATTCACTAGTTTTGCTAGTTAGCTGTTGAATAATATTGTTATTCTGCTGTATCTGGTTTCAGTATAACACTTAACCCTCACAAGGTTGGCAATTATGAATAGGGACCTTAGAACGTCTGAAATGGACGACGAAGATCACTTGGTATCCAACATCAATTTGTTTTGTTTTATCTCCACATTGTGAACGATTTAAGACTGTTTGCTATGCATTTACCAGTAATGTCGTGAGCTGAACGTACAACTCGTCAAGTTTGAACGTTTACACAATTTTGCATATAGATTATTTGGTTTCGGAATAAAAACTTATGTTGACATGTTTCTGAAGTATATTAGAGATGATCAGAGCATTAGCTTATTTCGCTAATTGACTAGCGATGCTATATATGATCATTTTGATACCATGTGTAGTTAACCGATGTGTGGTAAAAGCAAGTTGAAAGGATGCAACTTTTCTCGATATTTGATTAAACAACTAATGATAATAAGGGATGTGTGAAATTCATTCTCAGTACGTATAAGATTTCCCGTTGAACATGGTTGTGTCCGTATTTGTGTACGTTTTCAAGATTATGAATAACGCGGTTAGTGGATATATAACCATTCTGAACTAGCAACTGTTTCGGTTTGTTTTGTTTTGTTATGCTTCTAGTTGTTAGGTTGTAATGGATTTGAAAATTGTTTAAGTGAGAAATTGGTGCACAAAATAATCATAAATTGAAATGACAAGACGACGAAATATAAATTAAAGACTTTTCTAAATATCAACAAAGACAAAACTTAAATTTGGACTCTTTCTCAAAAGCTGTGCTAATCTTGTACAGTGGCTCAAAGATAACAAGTGAATAGTTGTCATTCATGTCCGAAGGGAGCAACGGTCATATACTTTGACTGTGTTGAGGACATTTACAAACATAATAGCTTGGACCGCAACATTGCATGACAAGTACGATATAAAGAACCTAATGAATTCAACATACTAAATATGTCGGAGTATGAATGTCATGGACTCGCAAACGAGTTAGGCAAGAGTAATAATATCCGCACATTGAAACTGCAATACTTTTTAAATGTGTTAAATGCTGTAATACAAACACCTCCAAAATGCATACCACGTCAAGAAGTTACTAGCGTAACTTGACAAAAAAAGAGACAAACATCTAATTAATGATTTGAGTTCAATCAATTCATTAACGTAAGAATATTAAAACCTGGCACAATCTGGTACAGAAAAGCACATCTACATTATAAACGAGCGCTTTGCCGATGTATATCGTTAAACAGTCCTAGCTTGGATGCAGAACAACTGTACAAAGAGAACATTTCTATCATTGGCTTTTGTGAAGGCAATGCTTCTACCTAAATGCTTTGCAGGCAGAAACCCAGATTATTTCGGACTGTGTGTCAGATTTCTCTCCCTGTAACGAACAGTGACTTTAAGACAGCATTTTCCGTCATCGGTGAACTCAGTTTCTACCTGCATGTTTTGTTTGAACAAGATTTCAGGAATATTTTCCGCCGAACAGTTCAACATTGTCAACTGGTATTAACTTACTGAATACCTTTGTCGTAACGAACGCAAAACTGTCACAATTTTGTCAATTGAAAACATTGACCTAGCAACTTCTAAGTCCGACGACGAAGAACAGCTGACATCAAACGTAAAAACTGTTTGCTATGCATTTGGCAGTATATTCCCGACGCTGAAAGAGCGAAAGGTCGTTTGGCTGCGTGGTTACAACAAATTAAAGGGATAAAACTATTTGTCCTTGTTTCATGAAACTATTGATGACAGTGAAACATTTGCGTAATTTATCCTCAATAAGTAAAAACATTCCCGAGGAACATCGTTGATTTGTGTCCAGGTTTTCTTGATTTTGAGTCAAACGGTCGATGGAGAAATAGCTTTGTTCAAAACAAAACACAATTATCTGTTTGGGTTACAACTTTGAATAACCATTAAATCAGAAAAGGGAAACTTAATTAGTAGCTCTTTGGGTTTGTTTTGTTACTCTTTTAGTTTTAAGATTAAAATGGGTCTGGTTAAAGTTTTAGCCAAAAACCGGGTCTCAGTTGCATTTGTCAGTAATAGCAATAACAATTCTACGAAATTTATCGAAATGCACTACGTTCCTAAATATAACAAGGACAAAACAATTTTGCATCCTTTAACCAAACTAAATTATGAACTATTTTCTCTGAAATACATGTAACACGGGTGTATGATTTCGGTCATATCAAGCAATCGGTGTGAGGACATTTACAAACATAAGAACTGAGAGCAAAACATTATCAGACAAATACGATATTAATTAGCTAACGGTTCATTAAACATGATTATGAATCTGTCTGAATATGAATGTAATGGACTCATACGTCGAATGGTCCTTGTGCAAACGTATGGCAGAAGTGTCCTTAAGCTAGGCACAATAAAATGAAAATTTACCTGTGTCTCTTCGAGGTTGATTCCGTAGCTTGGTTTACTGAAACCATATGATTGAGTTTAATCAAATATAAGACTATTTTGATTAAACAAAATGTGAGCGCCACAGAATCACAAAAACTGCAAACAATCACTTGCACGAAGTTGATACACATACTCGCGTAGAATTTAGAGGCGTAGATTTTTTGATGATTTCTCTTTTCTTCTAAATATTCTTTCGTAATGTTAAATATCAAATAATTTTTTTTGAACGGTTCTCGTAGTATGTTACAACAAGAGGGCCATGATGGCCCTTTATCGCTCACCCGAGTACAACTGCTTTTAACAAAGTTGCTAGAAATCATCAAAACAACCTCTCTGACAAATTTCCAGGATATTTGGGCTGAAAATGTTACCTCTAGAGTGTTAACAAGGTTTATCCATATTTGGGCTGTGTGACCTAGTTTTTGACCCAAGATGACCCATATTCGAACTTGAGCTAGAAATCATAGAAACAACCTTTCTGACAAATTTCCAGGATATTTGGGCTGAAAATGTAACCTCTAGAGTGTTAAAGCGACTGCACTTCAGATGGACAAGTTACGCTTAAAAAAGAAAATTTTCAATTTCAAGAAAACAATTGTCATTACTGTATCAGGGGCATTGTATTATGATAACGTGACAAGTTTTCTAAAAAAAGAAACAATTAAAATGTGTTGTTTTGCTTACTTTTATTGTAGAAAATATCACCCCGTGACTAACGGGGTGGGCTCTTTGGTATATCAATATTTTTAACTCGCATCAAATCAGCTGACACTGTAGTGTAGTAGGTTAAGCCGCTGTAAATTTTTTGTAAGCGCAAAGATCCGAGTTCAAAACCAGGCTCGGGTAAATATTTTTGTTTCTACCTTTATTTTTAGCTCTGACACAAAGAAAATAATCTTGATGCTGACAAATTGAATATATATTGATTTTACCAAAAAATTAAAATTTACTAAGAATTTGGAGTGCAGTCGCTTTAACAAGGTTTTTTCCACATTTGGGCTCTTTGACCTAGTTTTTGATCCCATATGGCCCATATTCGAACTTGAGCTAGAAATCATCAAAACGACCTTTCTGACAAATTTCCAGGATATTTGGGCTGAAAATGTTACCTCTAGAGTGTTAACAAGGTTTTTCCATATTTGGGCTGTGTGACCTAGTTTTTGACCCCAGATGACCCATATTCGAACTTGAGCTAGAAATCATCGAAACAACCTTTCCGACAAATTTCAAGGATATCTGGGCTGAAAATGTAATATCTAGAGTGTTAACAAGGTTTTTCCATATTTGGGCTCTGTGACCTAGTTTTTGACCCCAGATGACCCATATTCGAACTTGAGCTAGAAATCATCAAAACGACCTTTCTGACAAATTTTCAGGATATTTGGGCTGAAAATGTTACCTCTAGAGTGTTAACAAGGTTTTTCCATATTTGGGCTGTGTGACCTAGTTTTTGACCCCAGATGACCCATATTCGAACTTGAGCTAGAAATCAACCAAACAACCTTTCTGACAAATTGCCAGGATATTTGGAGCCTCAACAAAATTTTTCTATTTTTGGGTCATGTGACCTAGTTTTTCATCCGAGATGACCCATATTCGAACTCGTCCGAGTAATTACTGGGACAAACATCCTGACAAAGTTTCGTGACAATTGAGGCAAAAATGTGACCACTAGAGTGTTAACGAACTAAATGTGGACGGACGACGGACGACGGACAATCATCGATCCTAATAGCTCACCCTGAGCCAGCTCAGGTGAGCTAAAAAGTCAATTTAACTTGATAAAAGGGGATACTTTTTCATAACTAGTTCCGCAGGAAACTATGACAATATGATATCTTAATTACTTATTTATATGTATGTAATGTGTAGTGTAGTCCTGTCATCATGTAGAATCTTATCAAAACATTTTGTTACTGAAATCCTCTATATTTCATGTAAACTATTATTCAGATCCATATTTTTGAATATAGCAGGCATACTTTACGACACTATATTTACCGTCCAAAATGTCTTAAAAATAACTGAGTACAATACTTGTTTGCTTCGGAAGTCTAGCTTTAAACTGCAGGTCCAGACTATCATATTTTGATATTGTTTGGTCCTACCAACCAATAAGTCAACAACTCGGACATATTCATCAACTATCCTAATTACATGCGGAGTTCATCAAGGTTTAACACTCGGACTGCTCCTGTTCTTGCTATTAATATGTCACCTGTGGTAATGTGATCGAGCCCACGTCTTCAATTATATATTTCAGTGTAACAATGCATGGACATTTAACTGTCGGTGTTATGACACATAAAGTACTTTAGGAAGCAAGTGCTAGGCTTAACTTTCTATATCGTAAGACGAATAACCTTTCACAGCATATTAAGAAACGCCTTCTCATATTTTTGGTTCTATGTCCTTTACTATGCATGCTCAAGATGTAACTATGGACTAGCCAAATTCTTAAAATACAAACTTGAAACGACTACTCAAAAAAAAGCTGGATTTTGATCCCAGAACGCAGATTAAACCGGAACGCTTTTGTTTTGTCGCACATTTTTTTTAATCTTAGTATTTAACATACTGTTTGTTTTCATGTATGTAAAATAATGATCTGGCCCCAGATAACATGGAATATTATTTCACTCCGCCAAACGTTGTCCATGCTAACAATTCAAGGGTCAGTCAAAACGTTATAACAAAGGGAAAAAACAACATATTTTACAACGCTATCAGCAAGCTCTTGTTTCGTTACAAATGCATGCTTTGAAAAATATGTCAACACATGAGGGATGTTTTGCAGTAATTATAACTTGTTTCTTTCAAATGGGTTTGTAAACAAATATTTTTACTACAAGTGGTTATTGACAGCAGTGTTAAATGTGTTTTTATTAAGTTATTCCAACTGACTTTGTTCAAGAACGAACATGATACTATTCAAAGTGAGTCTGTATTCAATTATGATTAACTAATTTCTTTTTTTCTTTGCATGAACTTCTAATGTATTCAATATTGTAAAATTGAATAGGAAAACCTTTTAAAATCTTCGTCTGCAAAACCGCAACGTCTAGAGCTTAGATATTTGCCATGTATCATTTCTAGTTGCCCTTTACACAATATGTTCATATCATACCACCAGAAAGTAACTTCTATTGATATTCAGGTCACTTGGTAAAAGGTCATGGTGGTTAATTTATTGAAACAGGGAACAATTTCTTAGTAATATGTTCTATTTTCTTACATGTTTGTAATATTTCCTTTTCTTAAAACTATAGTTCCATTATACAACCGTGTTTTAGAATAGTGTCTAGACAATATGTATGCCAACATTGTATAAACAGATAGCAATTCTACAATTGTCTTTGTAAGATTACCACGCATCAGGTGTTCTTGGAATATTTTATTTTAAACCACGTGTAAAATATTAAAGCAAATATTTAGTTTATTACATTTTATTAAAGAAAATACTTGGTTTGAACGTACTATAGGCCTTTGAAATTGGATATCCCGTAATGTATTCCCAATGCTTCTGTGTCGATGTAAAAAGTGTCTTTTTTATTCATGTTGCAATTCTATCTTGCTTTATACAACAACAACAATAACAATGAATCTTCATTTAATACCTTATTTCAGATATCTGTTTTATTAATAGGTACACTGAAACGACTAAACTAATATTCAATACATTGCATATTACATAAGAACAAGGCTCAGTGAGTACAATATGCTTACAGGCCCGAAAACGGACACGAACATATTACTAGATTATATTTCAAATAGTGAAATATTAATTTGATTTCTTCACACAAATCATGAAACTCGCAAACGGATTGCTTCTTTATTTTCGTCTCAATTAAACAGAATGATAAAAGATTCTAGATGGAGACAATTAAATTGTGGGAATACGGTGATGTACAGTTGAGCCAATTGACCGGCATGAAACAATCACTTATCGACAATTAAAAATGTATGTTTTTCTAGAGGCGTATAAAAACATGTCGACGCGCCTGCGAATGTGTGAACATATTTGTCTAATCCGCGGGTTCGAGTTGCCGCATGTTAATTACTTGGCGGGACCCTAAGAGTTCCTCGAGTTATCGAGCTATACATGATCGAGTTATCCATGGTGATGTGTAGTTAAACGTATATGAAATATGGACGGGACCGACAAGAGATCTCGGGCTATCTCGTGTCTTTGATTGATTGATGCTCGTATTAAAAAAGTTTTACTTTATAATTATGGAAGCATAAAAATTCAAAATATTTATCAGCTTTCATTCATGTAATCACTAGCCAACCTATATAATTAAGAGAAGACTATATTTTGGCAAAACAAAACTCTTGAACGTAAACACGAATAAAGCTTACATACTGACCAACGCTTTTCCACCTGTTTTTATATTTGAGCGTAAGAGACTGCAAACTTCCACGCGTCATAACTCTTTTTATATCGGCACTTAAGTTTGTCTTTGTTGAGTTGTGCAACTTTAAAGCAGATCCGTATTTCTGTAATACATCATTATTTGTACTATACTGGCTTTAAGGTATTCGAACATAGAGGAATAGAAGGAGTCTTTCACGTTTTCACACATAATCCGCTATCAGTTTCTAGTGTTTATGTCAACAATATAAAACATATAAAATTATTCAAAACACCTTGAACCAAACTTACTCGCAGAAGACAAAACACATAATTCAACTTTCATTTTAACAAGTAAAAGCAACGTTGTTTTTAAAAGCAGAAGAAAATGACAACACATACACAATATAGGCATGGCATAAAACATTTAACAAACACACGTATGACCGGCGTCCCGTCATAAGCACTAAACATCCAACGTATTACCGGTGTCACGGCAAATAACAATGTACACACACAAATGAGACCGGCCTCACGGCATATAGTACTGCACAAGCACACATATGACCGGGTTCACGGTATACAGTACTAAACAAACACACATATGACCGGCATCACGGCAAACAACACTGCACAAACACACATATGACCGAGTGGCAATAACATTCTCAAACAGTCGTCGACAAAGAAGTGGCGTTTTATTTCATGCTTTCAATCAAGCTATTTTGTCTTGAAGAGTCAGTCTACCTACATACCTGGTTGAATAGATAGTGATTGATGAGATTAGATTTTACATTGTAGTATTATGCTCAATCACACAAAACCAAATTTAGCGTGAACATTGTAGCACAAACATGGCCTTCGTGAGGACAATAAGTAACATCAGATTTGTTTCAGTTGACATCTGATTATGTTCATTGTTGTTAAATTGAAATGAAATAAATATTCACTGGTCAATTTTGCATTATCTATTTAATTTTGTATTTTAGCTGACTTAGGGCTTCACAGACAATACTTCAAGGTTTTAGACTTATTCAACTGGTTGGACAATGCTTTCAAACAAAAGAAAGGATAGGAAGTACATACTATTCATTATATTATTCGCATATACTGTACTGCATGAATAGGTGTATAGTAATCAAAAGAAGCGGTTGTTTACACACACGAAACCGTGCTATGTTATAACTTGTGAATTATTGAAGTGATGGTACAAGTGCCATATAATAATATCGTGAAAGTTTTCTTACATGTATCAGCCATTTTGGCGGAAAGCTGAAGAATTTACATACTTACTCGAATTACTTTGCTTATTACCTAATTCGGAAGTAAGATAGGAGGTATTTTGCAAACAGCGATTGGCAAACAGTAATGAACAGATATTTTACACAATGTCATACCCATTATATAAATGCTTATGGTAACAGAACGCTATAAACAATTTATATATGTATAGAGTATATAAGGCTATATAAAAGCATTTCGTAAACACTAATCAAAATCATATCATCTGATCAAAATGTTTATATACAACCGACGTTCAAAAAGACAAAAGAGTAGAACTAGCAGTACATTTCCTTTAAACTAATATAATATTGTTTTAAAAACATTTTCACGTGTGTCCGATAAAGAACAGCTGTTGCTAACCTTCTTCTTCTTCTTCCAGATAATGGCCGCCATCAACTAGTTGATTATACTGCCATATTGAGGGGTGCGCAAGAGAAAGATTAAGATAAAAAAACAGTGAGAAAATGTACAGTTGATAGTTAAAAACAAGAGTTACTTACAGAGTCTAGAAAAATAGTTTGGACACCTGGGACTTAAAAGCCTCTAGGGTCCCCACTGATACAGTGTCGGGTGGTAGTTTGTTCCACTCTCGTATGGTTCGTGGGAAGAAGGATTCTTTTCTGTATTCTATATTGTAGCGTGGTACTTGGTATGATTTATAATGCATACCCCGTGATAGACGTTTTGGTGTTGTCAGACAATCTTGTTTTTCAATTGCAACTAGTCCATTTTCTATTTTGTATAACATTGCCAGTCTTGCTTCGCGTCTACGATCTTGTAAAGTTTTCCATTCCAGGTTATTTAACATGTCTGTCACACTAGATCGATTTCCATGTTTATTAGTTACAAATCTGGCCGCCCTTCTTTGAACCATTTCAATTTTGTCTATATCACATTTCAGGTACGGATCCCACACTGATGAAGCATATTCCACACTTGGACGCACTAAGCTTTTATAGGCTTGTTCTTTGACTTTGGTTGAGCTGATATTTAAATTTCGTTTCAGAAATCCCAATGTTCAATTGGCTTTGGCACAAATTTTACCAATATGTTCAGTCCACTTCAGGTCAGATTATATGTAAACCCCGAGGTATTTTACTATCTGAACAGATTCAAGAATGTGACCATGAAGAATGTAATTATGCTTAATAGGGTGGTGTCTTCGTGTAATTGAAATCAGGTTACATTTTTCTGGATGAAAGACCATTTTCCAGGCCTCTTCCCACAAAGCTAGGCTATCCAGATCTTTCTGAAGTGTGGCGGTATCTTTCTGCGATGTTACTGTGAGATAAGCGATGGTGTCATCCGCGAAAAGACGTACTTTTGATGTAATCCCGTTTGGCATATCGTTGATATAGAAAAGAAATAAACTGGGCCCTAATACCGATCTTTGAGGGACGCCGGATTCCACACTAATACTTTCAGATGTTTCCCCTTCAACTACCACAGAGTGTGATCTTCCGCTCAAGAAATTGCTTATCCATTGATTAGTTTTACCATCAATTCCATAATGCTCCAGTTTTTTAATTAACAAGCTATGACTAACTTTGTCAAACGCTTTAGAAAAGTCCATCACTGACACATCTGTTTGTTTCCCATTATCCATATTAGAGGTAATGTCGTCAATAAACTCTATTAACTGAGTTTCACAAGATCGTCCACGTCTAAAACCATGTTGTAGTGGGTACAGAATGTCATGTTCACCAGCATGCTTCATGATGTGACTTGTAACAAAGTGCTCTAGTATTTTGCAGCAAATGGAAGTTAGTGACACTGGTCGATAATTTTCAGCTTTATATTTGTGGCCTTTTTTTGTAAATATGTGTAACGTGTGGTTTTCTCCAGTCTGCGGGTATGTTTCCAGTTTCTAGAGATTTTGAATATATTATCAACAGAATAAGTGCAAATTCAGGAGCAAGTTCTTTAAGCACTCTTGGTTTTATATTGTCCGGACCTGGAGCTTTGTGTGGGTTCAGATTTGTTAACAATTTTTCAATTCCAGTAAGTGTCAGTAACAGCTTATTAATTCTTGGATATGTACCAGTCATTTTACACTTTTCTTGCTAACAATGATATAAAAAAATGATTTCGTAAGTCTTAAAAGCACATTTTTGTTTTCATACTTCCTGAAGAGGGGGGCATATAGCTGTCGCTTAATCCGAAATAATACTTCTGTCCACAGCATAACGTTTCAATTTTGCAGAGATGTAGTTGATACATCAATATTTGAAAAATGTCATGGGGGAAAATACAGAGACCAAAATCCACAAGTCTTGCTGACCCCATTTTTGAATTATTCCCATTTATGTAAAAAAGTTTTTCAGTGTTATAAAACGAGTATTGAAACAATTAATTGTTACTTATATATATTGATATTGGACATTGGGACGTCTCAATGTGAGTTTGAATCACTGTCCTGCATCGATGTGATGCCCATACATGTTTAGTTGAATACACTCTAGTTTGTACATGTCAAAAACTGTCTTAAATTACTATTGAACACTGTCTTAGTGGTGACAGTATCTATGATGACTTCGATTACTCCTTTGTCTAGATCAGCATGCCAAGTTAATGCCCCTGACGTAAAAAAAACTATATTAGACCTAATATGCACCCTTGATGCCTAATTTGTGGCACAATAATGACCAAACCTGGATGGAACGTTTTTTGTCACCCGATTTTACATCGAGCTGAGATATTTAAAATGTGT